>SKCR01006523.1:0-172288 GCA_019454045.1 Zanthoxylum bungeanum
CTAAGTTATAGACCACGCCTAAGGGTCGCTGCATCTTATGACTCAAAATAGTCAAACCATTATCAATAGTATGATTTAGGGACAAATTGGTATTGGTCAGTCTGGTAAAGCCTAGTCCTGCCAATACGGTTTAAGCCATTTGGGTCTATACTTACAATGTGAGGCCAATTTTAGACTTAAATTATTATTGAGGATTTTAGCAAGTTTAAGTGAATAACTGTCAAATGGATTCCTCCATTGAAAATTCCCCAGAGGGAGTGTGGAGCGAACTCTCTTAAATACCCTTACCTCTTAGGCTCTTATTGCCTTGGTGACAGGAATAAACAATAGATCCTCCAAATTAGTCCAACACTTTAAATATGCTTTAAGGTAAGCTTTGAGTAAATGATTATCTAGATGTCTTCACAGCTTTTCCTTTTGGCTATAAAAAGATAGCGAGTGAAGGAAGACACCAAATCATTATCTAACTCTAGTAATACCTTTGGTTAAATTAACTTTAGTTTGGAAAATTTTATTAACGCCTTGGTCCCACCCACTTGTATATTTTTTATATATGTTTTTATTATAAACAAGTGATTTATATTTATTAGCCTTAAAGGTAATAAATCTCTAAGTTCATCACGGAATAATTACTTAGCTAATGGATAAGCAATACACTCTCTATTTCCTTAGAAAGTCTCTAGATGCTTGCACCCTAAAATAATCATGCCAATTATAATCATACATAGAATCATCAAGCATATGAGTTTTAATATGTTGGAATATTTTAGGCATTAAATAACTTTGATTAATATTTAATTATGATATTGTATTTTATTTTATTCAAATAAATTTACTATTCACGTTTTTTTACAGATGCGTGAATTTTAAATGCAATTTCACAATTCACATCTTAACCCAATCATACAAAACTTGTGCCTAAATTAATTCAGGGTGTTAGCTTTCCAACGAGCTTTTACACACCCAATTTCGAGTTCAAATGAGAGAGAACTAATCCAAACAAAAACGGCGCGCCGATACCACTGTTGGGAAGCGGCCGCGAGTGCGCAGCGGAAAATAAAGAAGAAATTATGATGCCGCTATCCCTTTTCCCAAGACCCATTAGTTTTGATTATTCTACAAACCTAGACATGTTACTATATATTCTAAGCATAAAAACTCATAAAACATGCAAAGAACATAAACCTAAACATGCTAACTATCATAAGAACTTTAATTAAAATAAAGAAAGAAACAGACTTACTTGAACCGAAGACTCCTCCAGTCCTCCCTCCAATCTACGAGCTTTTCTCAAACTCAGCAAGCTCTTCCACGTTCCAAAGAGCCACCCAAGTGTGTGGCCTCCAAAGGTGCACACACCAAAGCCAAAACTCAATGGCAAGACTACGCCTTGAGTGCACGGGTATTTTGCCCTTGGTGCCAGCCTAGGCAAATACCTCAAAACTTTTAACTCGAGGTTCCTCTAGTCAATTAGACTTAAGGATCCTCAAAATCAGTGGCTTACTCTTTAAACTTTAGAGTTGCTCACTTATATAAACCCAAGATATGAAAGGTTTGGTGCAAAAATTTGTAAATAATTCTTTGGGTTTATATAGGTGCTCCAAAGACAACAAAATTAATTAAGAATCCGATGTGGGATAAATGCTAATTTAATCTTAGCCATTGGATCTTAATTTAGTGGTTTAATGAGATTATAAAACCCTAATAAGAGTTTAGGCCGAATTGGAATTCAAAACAAATAACAAAATTTTTTTTACTATTCACATTACTATTCATATTACTATTCACGTTTTATTTATTTATTTATTTATTCCAATTCCCAAAGTACCCCTATCATCATTCACCAATCCCTAAGCCACTATGGAACCTCATAAATGATATGTTCAATAATTAAACACATTGAACCATATATGAACAATTTCTACATCAATCATATATGTTGTTAAATTTGTACTGTGCACTGTTAACCATTGATTTCGACTTTGTTGTGTGTGACCTTTTGGGTTCTCCTCAAGTTGGACAAGAAATGAATCGTGATAATTTAATCGAACATAAATTATACTCTGATCATATGGTCGTTCGATTTCAATGACCAAGGTTGACATCTAACAACATGCCAAGGCCCCCAAATGAGAAGGAAAGATATATATACCCATTATGTATGTGATTTACATATGATACAGTCATTCGCCTCACTGTATCCCCACCGTTTGACCTAGGGTATGGAAAATGTCCACCCATATAGTCCAAGGTATGATGTTGATAGTGTCATGAATCGTGCTAACCCAAGAATCTCACATGATTCTTCCGCTGCGGCCACAGTCTCAAGCACTGATCACACATATCAACCCAGGAACTGGAATACTACTCTTATAAGAAAATATTATCCGAGAGAGTGGCGATTCTCTGTTGTATCTTTATAAACTTCATGTGTTTCAATAAATTACCCAATCATACCCTTATGACCGGATCTTTTGAACCGGGGAAGGAGAATGTCAAAGTTAATTAATCCACACATAAGATTGTAAAGACCTCAAGTCTAACTACTAGTCATACAATCGATACATGAAAGTTCTCACAGACACATGGGATAAACACTCCATGTGAAAACTTTCGGCGGTCAGTTCGATGGACATGAGAAACTCATGCATCAATGTGATACACCAAGCGGACGGATCTCCGCTAGTAGCCTATGAGATCGGCTACCCCACTTAAGGGCGGATCATATCATCATGCTAGTCTCTTCTCTTTGTGAACGCCTAGATTATTCACAAAACTATGACTAGGAACGTTTAAGAGTAATGATTCTCATAAGGCGTGGAAGCCATCATCTTATTACTCTTAGGGCTTTATTACAGTGTTTGATGATTCATATAAGTTATGTAAGACACGTATAATAAAGATTGCTATTTTTTTAATTAATGAAAATATTACAAATACATGTACATATAGCCCATCCACAAGTTGGGTAAATGGCATATCTCTAACATATTGTATTGTGAGAATCAATATTCTCTATACATAACTATACATATCTCCTTTCTTAAGCTTTATAATTTGTGTTCAATTATTCACAACGATTGCAATTAATTGATTAGCAAACTGTGTCAAACACGTGACTTCTAAAAGTCACTAAAGCCAAGAAACGTCATTATAAAATAAACAAATACTAAAAGGGTTTTCTTAATGCCAGTCAAGAATCTCGAGACATGAACTATTCAAGTCAATTCTTACTGCATAAGAAACAATTCTTTCAAGACTATTATATCCTAAAAGATATCTATTTAGATTACCTAATCATGACTTAGTAACTAAGTCACAAACCATCTTGATTTTCAAGAAAATCGGAACAACAGTTCCCGATGGTCTTAAACTAATCTAACAATATCTTAGTCTACTGTCTTTCTAGGATCTATTCTAGAATTACGCAACCATAAGTAAAGTCAGAAAACATATTCAAGTAATAAGCATGCAGTGGATTAGAAGTATAAATCTATAAACAATATAGAATAAAGGAAAACGAAAGCAGTATTTTCCAAAATATTACACACTGCTTAAGTTATGGATTTTAAACTCAGCAGTGTCTCCCACTACTTTATGTAATACCGTAATCGCCAACGGACAACGAGAATTCAATAATTAAATTGAATTCCATAGTGAGAGTAGGATCCCATGAATATATTTGGACTCACACCTTTGGCACGATCTCGCCTACATATATTCATTAGGTAGACAACTCTTTATCAATCACTCACCAGTGGCTCCTGATTTTGGTCCTGACCGTTTCTCCTGTCAATCACTCACCAGAAACATAACTAGATTATATGCATGTACGAACATTAAAATTGGATTAAATATCAAATATCAAGCATGAGTAATGTAAAGGATTAAGCATCAGACCTGCTCTGATACCATTTTGTTGGGGTTTTGGGCGATGGGCGCAGTGGAAGTGCGGTTTGGGCGAAATCATAATTTAAAACTTTTTCAAATTACTGAATAAATTATTCAATATCTAAAATGAATAATTTATTCATATTTCACCTAAACCTATTTATTCAATAACAAATATCAACATAAATAATGGTTGAAACGTCGCGAAACTTTTACGAAAATCGTTTTTCCGCAAAATGACGCAAAACATATTTTTTACCGAACCGACAACCCGACACTTATGGGGACTACCCAGGTCAGACCCAATAGATTCAGGGCAGTTCATGGGCTACCCGAACAGTGACAAACTCAATGTTTGGACAGCCGTCACCCGGTTGGCTCAAAAGTCACCCGGTAACGTCGTTTTTGGCCGTTTTCGCTTATTTCAACTCCGAAACACTTTCCAGAAATTGTTGCAACTCCCAAAACACATCCATTACATTAATATGACATCAAATTCATCACAAAATTTCCAGTTCTACCAGATCTGATCCAGAACCGAAATTTAACAATTTTCATGCTTTAAATCCAAATTTTCAAGATTAATCTAATTAATCATAACACCTAATCAAGTCACCACATATGAACAACCCAAGAAAAATTATAGGCATTAAAAGAGTGGTCATAACACTCTAGAATGGCAACATGTCATCAAATGACTAAATTGGATACTAATTACACTAATTCCATCCAATACTACCTCACACATGCATTTAACTTCCATCTCCATCATCCACAAAAAAGCCCCAAAAATTCAGATTTGAAGGAACCCTAGAACCTTTCTAAATCATCAAGAAATAAGAAATAATTTTTCTAAGCTTAGGGTTAAGTAGATTACCTTTTAATCTCTTGGAATCCCAAACTTTTTCTTGATTTTCCTTCATTTCCTAATGGATTTGATCAAACAAATCATTGGGGATTTTCTTTTAGTGTATTCGGCCATGGAGGTTAGGATAAGGAAGAAGAAAACATTTTCCCTCTTTAAGAAGAAGTAACCGACTTTCTCAAGGGTATTTTGGGGATTTTTGTGATTTAATCAAATTAAATTATAATAGACTTTATCTTAACCAATCAAAATTACACACATAAAGTCTAATATAAATCATGCCAAGTAAACCAAAAATAATTGAACAAAAAATCATAACATTTATGAAAAAGTTTAATTAATTAATTATTTAAATATTTAACAATTAAATATTCAAATAATTAATTAATATAATAATTATTATATATATGTATTTTAATTACAATAAATAACAAATACATATATTATGGCATGTGTCAAAGTCTCATTTGAAAAATAATTAATGTGTATCTAATCGTATTATGTATCAAATACAAATACACAATAATTATTATCAGACAAAATCCCATAATGCATGTGTTATCGTTTAAACGATTAAACGATCCGAATTAACTCATTTAATCCGGTGAAGTATTATGAATAATTCGTATTATTCATATCGAGTTGCCCAAGTGCTCAACGAGTACACTTCATATTATGAGACTCTCTAAGTTTAGGTTTATCCGTCAAAAAATCCAATTTCGTGTCTATAATCCACCCACTCATGGATTATGACGACCATAGATAATCTCGCTAAACTATACAGGTCGAGGTCATTACATACGTATAATCTCTCTATCACAGGCTATCCATATTATACTTGGGGTATAGATGAGAACGTCAAATCCGTTCAGTATAATATAGTTGACTTTCAGTTTACGATCTCTAAATAACACTCGGAACTGGTTTCCGAAGTTATACCACGACCATGGATTTACTAGATCGTAAACACGTGCGGATGCATATGCCCTGTACACAGAACTGACGGATCATATCTTGATACGCATTGGATATCATGAGCATCAGTCCACACCCAATGAACATGTGGAGGTCTCTCAAGTCAAAGGACCACTATGCTCGCTCAACTCGTGAAGATTCCTATTGACGTTGGTGTACCATCTATTAGGAAATCTTCAGTTAGTCGTTTAGTGTCTTATCAAATAAACACCTACATGTCTATACGAGTCTCCCGAGACTCTTGGTTCACTAGGATAAACCATCAGACCAAGTCACGATATACGACATGTACTGGTCTCAGCGGATTTTACTATGCGACCCGTGTTAGTAAATCTTGACCATGAACTTTATTTAAGGATATACATCTTATAGTGCGCTTCCCAATGTCAATTACAAACTACGTTGTAACTGCGTACTACATTGTAAATCCTAGGGTCTTTGTCTAATATACACGTATCATTAAACCAAATTTAGTTTCGATATAATCATAATCAGATATCTAATCGTAATTAGATCGAATAAGTGTATAAAAGACAAGGGTGCTACCAATTATTAAGTAATATTATGGAAAATAGAATTGCTCGTATTTATGAATCGGATATAAATACGATCCGGATTGGCACTCTGAGCACCAACCCTAACATACATATCATGCATGATACATTAATTATAAGGGACATAAAATAAGTAACCGGGGTGTTACATTCTCCCCCTTTAAATATGATTCGTCCTCGAATCCAAACCTAAGTCATAGACTATATATATGAGTTAGAAAATGTACTTAGAGCCGATGAAACTTACTCCAGTAATTTATTCCTATGACATTTCTTTGATACCATCATTATCATAGATAGTTTAACCAGGATGTGACCGACAGGAGACGGCATTTCCGTATCCCTAAGTCTCATGACGCACATGTGTGACTTGTCGTGGGCTAATATTAGCTTGCTCTAGGTCTACATATTCATGTGTGACTTATTAATTAAACTATAAATATGCATGCTTGAAAATAAATTACACATGAACTACATACAACATGCCTTACATATCATGATCTACACAATTATCAACATTCGGCCACATGGCCAAATGTAACATGATACATTGTAAGTTGACCCATGACTCTAAGACCTAAATAATTGTAGTTGGTGTCCATCTTCTCCCAAATTCATGCTCATAATGCATGAAATCCTGCAATCTAAAACAAACAAATGGGAAGATTAAGTCATGTATTTGACTTAGTAAATGAATGTTAAAAATGGAAGCAAAACATAAGTTTACTTGGCTTGAATAAATAATCTTGTTACCAATTTTGATTTTTGAAATCATAACTTACTAAGTCGTGACACATTCCGTGGATCATGAAACATGAACCATAAATCTTGAAACTTAACCTGAGGCTATGAACTGAATACTGTGGGCTATGAAATGTGAGTAGTAACTATAAAGCATGACTGAGAAATCATGAGTAGTGTACCGTGTATCATGTTTGTAAACTGTAAAACGTGAAAAATATGCTATACTACATGACTTGTAAATGATGACTCATGATCTGAAATTCATGACATATGAGGCATAACATATGAACTAGAACTCATGACATGTGAATCGTAACATGTAATAAAAAATTCATAAACAGTACTGAAAACGTGAAAACATGGCTAAAATCATAACATGGAACTATGAATCATGAAAAAAAAATACTTAGAACCTTGAAATATGACTTGTAAAACCATGACTATATTTGTAAATCAGAAAATGGTAACTAAGATTCGTAACATGAAATATAAGCCATAAACATGTCTGAAAGATGCATAACGTGATCTTGTAAATAGAATTAAGATCTGTACAACATGAACTTGTGAACATGATAACTTGTAAGCATGACTGACAGCTATTAACATGATAAAGTGACAATTGTATCGAGACCCAAAAATGCCAGCATGATATGAAAACGTAAGCATGAACTGATAACGTACACATGCTTGAAACCATGATATGTCTTGGAAATTAAACATGGCTTGAAAACTGTAAACCTAAACTGAAAATGTAATTGTGTAATCCATTAACTTGGAAGCTTACATTTGAAATGATCAAGATTGTGACGTCTCCCTCGCATCATCATACATATCGGGATTCGATTGTCCCCCATGTGTACGCTTGCATATGCTAAAAGTCATGAAAATATCACTAGTATCATAACCTAGAGGCATGAAACCTACTTAGCGAGACCTAGCACTGTGTAAGTAGGAGAACGTGAACATGAACATGAATATGCCTAAGATCTCCATAGGACCATTAGGAATACTGAACGTGAGCGTACCTGGGACACTATACATGAGGGAACAATAATCTACTAGTGGTTTGAAAACCTTATTTACTTATAAATCATTTTTCAAAACTTACGATGAAATCATGAAAGAAAAACATGAATGAAGAACATGACTCGAAAACTCATAAACATGATAAATGGGAAAATGTAAATTATAAACTCGTAAACTTGTCACGTGGAAAACGTAAATACGTCAAATGAGAACATGTAAACATGACACATAAGCTTAAAACATAAAATATAGACTTGAAATATGAAAACATAATCACAGTTAACATGTAAGAACATAAATCATGACCTTACCCATAAATGCTGAAAACATAACTGTAAACATAAATTGTGGCTTGAAATTCATGCATACATGCTGGAAACATAAACTATAGTCTTGCAACATGAAAGCATAAATGGTAAACATGAATCTTAGAGAATATGCAACTAAAAACATTAACTGAAACATAGACCATACATATGAACTATAAACATGTTAACATGGACTGAATTAATAGAAATCATGAACTGAAAATATGTACATCATATACCAAGATATTTATTGGCTTATACATACAATGTTCGTACGGAATTCATTACTTATTTTAGAATAGATATGGAATGAATGTCGTCTGAACGGATTTCCTAACCAATATTTCTACATAAAAGACTTACAACTGGAAAAGTATATTGTAAACATGCGGCGAGAAAACATAAATTGAAAACATGCATACTTAACTCATGAAAACTTAATTCATGAACATGTATACATGGACTGCAAACATGTAAAACATAACTGTAAACGTGAAACATAACTTACGGAACATAAGCCGTAACTTATATATCATAATCGTGCTTCGAAAATCATAGTACGTATATCATAAGTAAAGTATATCACAACGTAAATAACATGAAAACATAAATATGAAAACATTGACTCACAGAACCGATGTCTTAATGCCCACATAGTCAAATGGGACTGAAAGGATCTTCATACGTGGAATCGATTATGTGTTAAAGTACGGTTAGCATACTCGAACGATACAATCCTAAACATGCACGCGAATGACATATGTACCAAAGAAAGTTTATTAACTCTCTAAGTTACCTGGGGCACCAAAACAAAATGTCCAAGCTAACTAGTTCATTCAACACATCATAGATATCATGTTTACAAATTAAACACTTTTCTAATCTACACTTGACAATATACCTATACCAAGCAAATGTCATGCTTTCGGAAACAATGACACAAAAACCTATCATTATTTCATAAAAGCAACTCAACCCATAACATTATCCATGTCTTATTCAACATTCATAATATTACCAACCTACCATAATTGAAAACTCACGACCACCCCTTCTAAAAGAAATTCGGACACAACAACAATAACATTACAAAATTTCCAATAAAAATAACTCCTTAACATGATTCTCAATATCTCCAAGCTTTTGTTACCAAACATCGTTGGGATATATGTCCTAGAGCTTCATGTAATTTGTAAATGAAATTATTTAGTTTACCGTTGATTACTTATGCGCCTTTAGGATTAATGTGTGAGTGTCATACACAAGAGAATTTAAGTGTGAAGTTAGTAATATAAAATACTCTATAGAGAGTAATACAAATGGGTACTTTATCTGTAGTTTATCTATAGCTGCAGTCCATTCTATAAATATTTGGCGACCTTGATCCGAGATCGTCTATGTGGTGACATGAGAATGGAAGCACCTTATATGACGTTATCAATAGGACCGAACACAGATAAAAATGAATTTCTTTTAATATCCATTAAATAAGAAATTCATTTCAATCTACTAGATGGTCATATATGGATTGATTTGAATCCTGAATATACTATGAACTCTTACATGGAAAACTATGTTATTTGATTTACAAAGGTGAGGTTGGTGTAGAAATCTCGACCAATAGCTGCATACATTGGGGATATGGTTTGGTGTGTAGCTGATGACATTTTACATAGAGGAGTATTTTCCTTAAGGATTGATTCAGTACTTAAACGATTAGAACGCTCAAGTCTTTCTATTACGAATAAAAAGATTTATATTCATAATAGTTATGAATAAATCATTCATTAGAGAATCAATGGTACTTAAGGTAAAAATAATTAGAGGGGTATAATTATTATTTAGACTCGACTCCAATTATGAGATACTAGAGAATGGTCAATCTGTATGTAATGATTATATCGATGGACACCAACGTAGTTTAGTTTATTTTATATATCTACGGAAACGAGAGTGCAACTTTAAGTTTTTAGTGAATAACCTAAAATTAATAATTCGAAATATTTAATTAAAGAGGTTTAATTAATATTTCGGGATTATTGGGGCTCGGAGCTATAGGTCCATTTGGTCCCCGTGCTAGCTCAATATACTATAGTAAATTATATCATAATTGGATAGTCCACTTATGAACTCACATGCATAATAATAGATTATGTTAAAATTATTAATGTGATTAATAATTGATGTCACACTTGAAAACCATATTAAATAAGTTTAATATAATATTTTCATTATTTAATGATTATGAGATAATCATATACATTTATATTTATATTTTGTAAATATTAAATTATATGATAATTTAATTATTATTTTAAATTAAAATGTGTATTAATATTTCATATCAATACACATAATTTCAAAATGAGTTAAAAATAAAAATTAAGGTGGAGGTTTAATGTCTTCATTATGAAGACATTTTACCATGAATTTTATTGTTACAAAATTTGAAAAGTTTGGCAAAAAAATACCCAAGGGTTTAGGGATATAATGTTAATTTCAATTACAATTATGTTAATCTAAACCCTAGCATATAAAAGCAAAATTTTTTTTACTTTGTGACCTAATTCTTTTTACAACCCCTAGCTTCATTTCTCTTATTCTTCTCTCAAGTGTTAAAGAAAGAAAATAAATAGTGAGACATATTTCTCTAAGAAATTTAGAGAATAAAAATTATGAGTGAAGCTCACACTTCTTATTGTTGGTAACGAGAATAACATAGAAGACTGAGTGGTGTTGACGAAACCATCTTCTCATTCTTCTTCGAGGCTGATCCAAGGTTGGTTTTGGGCTGTTTCGGAGGTTAAAAAACACTCATAACTGTTGTAGAAGATTTAGTATAGTGAGCAGAATTTATGGTATTGTAGAAGTGTATAGTAACTACGAGTATGTAGCAGTAAATATTAACTATGAGTATTATAGTAGTGAACAATAACCGCTCATATTGTTGCACGACTGTTGCAGTGAATAGTGACCGCAAGCTTTGTAGCGTGAACAATAAAATTGTTATTGTTCATAAAAAAAAGTTAAAAATAAATAAACTAGTAAATAAGATCTGATCCAGATTCGGCTTAAGAAGGAAAATGACATAAATAAATTTTCAAGGTCGATCCTGGTGCCTAACGTCTCTTCCGCCGCGCGGGAAATATTTTCCTACATTTGGCATCTAGAGCGAGGTTGAAATGTGCTCCTAACTTTTTTTATTTTTCATGAAAAGTTTCAATTATTTATTTATTTATATGTGATATAAATATTTTTTGCATGTTGTGATGAGTATACATATTTTTATGATTAATGTGATGAATATTTTTGATTATGTTCATGTGATGAATGTATTGCATTGGTCGTAAATTTTTTCAGCTCTTATTTCTTTTTTTTTATGTTATTTTGCTTTTAGGTAATGTAAGGCCATAAGGCCATTTTTACAAAGTGTTGTAAATAATTTTATGTAAGTTTTTAAGTTGTGTCATTTTTATAAGAATTGGAGAGCCGAAGCCATCAACTATAATAAAAGGAGATATTCTTCATATGCCATTTCATGGATCAAGGTTTGAAGACCAATAGATGCCTTAGTATTCTTCATATACCATTTTCATGGATCA
Organism: Zanthoxylum bungeanum; assembly: GCA_019454045.1. Classification (NCBI taxonomy): domain Eukaryota; kingdom Viridiplantae; phylum Streptophyta; class Magnoliopsida; order Sapindales; family Rutaceae; genus Zanthoxylum; species Zanthoxylum bungeanum. Next base: position 11,966 of record SKCR01006523.1, read on the forward strand.
AATTTTATTTTTATGTTATATGTATGTTTAATTCGAAATGTTTGAATAACATGCCATATAGTTTGGGGTGTCTACTCTTACATTTTCACATGCTATAACATGTTAGACATGCATAAATGTTCTAAGTCATAAAATTTGATTTCATGAAATTTAAAGAAGTTAAATTAGTAGATATTATATATGAAAATAAATTAATTGGATTAATTGTTTTAAATGTTTAAAAAATTGGAAATTCAGATTAATTTATATATGGGCTTTATAAGTGCATTATATTTTCCATTGGTATATCGGATGGAAACCATGACGTAAATTTCATTGCCGATTCCGAATGGACGGTGGTGTGGTCGGCACTCAGAATACAATTCCAAAAACCATTGGAATTTATTAGACGCTTATATTAATTAAAATTTGTATCCCTTATTTGAATTTCAAATTTTTTAAATTTGTTAGTGAGCTAAAATTTAAGAGTTAAAATTAATTAGATCACTAAAGTAAACTTTGTTAAATTAATTTAATTAAGTAAAATATTATTTTGGACGAATAAAAATTAGTGAAAAAAATTTATGAGTTAAAATTGAATATGTCACTAAATTTAGACTAGTGTAAAGTTGAATTATGTTTTAGTTGTGCATAAACTTGTAAACACTAATGGATTAAATTACTAAATATTTTAAGTAGAAACTTCTAATATTAAAATAGTGAGTGGGAGATGGATATACCAAAATATATCTTGCAATCTCCGTTGTTAGTCCGAAAATAAGAGATTTAAAAGGCGCCTCGAGGCGGATTTGTTTTCGTCCCCCTACGGACGGTGTCCATTTTCGGTCATTATCAAGTTTGGATTTTGAAAGGATATGAACTCTAGATGTATATGGTGAACTGACCTACCCTACGACGACATTTCACTAGTTAACTTCAGGGATTTCGAAACAACGGGTTACACTCACAAAGGAATGATTAAATATTAATCAAAATTCCTTGATCGAATCAAACGGTGGTTGATTAATATAGGAATAAGAGTTATTCCCACATATATTAACCAATTGAGATTATCTCGATCTATCATGCAAATACTTGACCTACCTTACGACAGATGCTATTTGTGGAACGATAGATATGTGTGGCATAATAATTATTTTTAGGTTTCTGATTCATTATACTGGTATATACATCATGTTTAATTTTATACCTAAATATTTTTTATGATTCTAATATGCGATGAATGAATGTTAAAATGCATGCTTGTTTTTTTTTGGCCATGGTTTCTCATATCTTAAGAGTGATAGTAGTGACAAAATAGGATCTAAACCTGAGAGTGGGGGAGACACTGAGATTAGAGCCAAGAGTAAACCCAAGGGAAATGGGGCTGAGGGAGAGAGTGTGAAGAGAGGGAGAGTGAAAAAGAGTTTTTATCTAGGTGATGGAGAAGTGATGAGAGCTTATAATGCTAGAAAACTCATGTTGCTGCTGGTGTATAAAGACAAACCATATTTTTCTTTACTTACAAACGCTAACAGTTCATTTTTTGTTTCTATTTCTTCTCTTTTGCAGGAATTTGAAGACGTGCTCACATAGGACATCCCTAATGGCCTCCTACCCATTCGAGGGATAAAACATCAGATTGATTTCGTGCCTGGAGCTGTCATTCCTAATAGACCCGCATATAGGAGTAATCCTGAGGAGACAAAGGAACTTCAGAGGCAAGTTGAAGAGCTGATGGAGAAGGGTTACGTACGAGAGAGTATGAGCCCGTGTACAGTACCGGTATTATTAGTGCCTAAGAAGGATGAGATGTGGCGTATGTGCGTGGATTGTCGTACCATCAATAATATCACAGTGTCGATTCGAGTTCGAATCCTTTTTAAGAGGGAGGGGATGATGTGATCTTAGCAGCACCTGATTCGGTCCAGAGCGTAATTGATCCAGTCCATGTACCAGTTGGACCAATTACAAGACGCAGAGCTCAGAAGATCAAAGATGCTATGGCAGACCTAGCCCAATGTCATGTAGCTGAATTGAACAAACACGTTCGAGACCAATTGGGCTTCAAGGAAAAGGGTTCAAGAGTTATATATTTGACCCAGGTCATCGAGGAGCAGCATGGATCGATTTCTGTTATTTAGGCTTATTTCCATTATACTATTACTTATTGGCATGTATGGAACAAACGTGGGTGTCCGTTTTATTTATTAGTTGTGTTAGTTTATTTTATCTATTTATGGGTTCCAAAATGGGCTAAATAGTAGGAGTTATGGGCTTTAGTTGGTAATGGGTAGTTTAAGGTTATTTTTGACTTTTTGACATTTTTTTAGGGTTTGAATATGTAACTATTTAAAGCCAAAGCTTTCAATAGAAAAGATAACTACCATATTCTTATCAAACAAGGAATTCCAACTTGAATATCAATTTGAAAATCTATTCTCCAAGTTCAGTGATTGAACAACGACTTATCAAAGGATTGGCATCCTTTGTGGCGTCCATTTTGCTGGCAAAATTCATCTGAGGCTATCTCCAAGGGTTTTCAGGGACAAGTTCTTTGGGTGTCTACGTGATCTTGGAATCGTTTTGTCTTTTCCGTATCCAGTTTCGTATCACATTCATCCCCCGTGACAATATGTCATTACTTGGCCCAACATTCTAATCCTCAATCACTGATCACATATTAAACTAATCATGATTTTGGTCATTGTAACCCCCCCCCCAAATTTAGCATGCTATGAAACACATGACTTCCTTATGGGAAAGTACCAATACCTATGTACTTGGCCATTAAGTCATTTAACGCACTTATATGTTTGACCATATTTTCATAATGTAAGTTACTTGTTGAAATAAACTTATTTATATTGTGATTATTTTGAAGTCTCACCCATTCAACCATATCTTGAGTGAAATCGCCAAGTAATGACCGCATCACATTAGGGTTCAACTCCCTCATGGTCTCATAGAAACTTCCTTCCACCAAGCCCTTAAAGTATTCCACTACAGCAAAGACGTGGTTTTGGTTGGTTTGCTTCAATCCCACTTTTTCTATACTTGATCTAGTTTGAGTATTCTTTTTCGGAGGCATCTCAATTCTCTTTAATCAATTCTCTTATTGTGGTCACCAAATATTATTCGCAAACAATTTGGTTGCAGACATAGAACGTGTAAGGTTCAAACCTCTTGGAATAAAGACCCAAAATGAGTGTTTCATTTGATTAAGAAATACCTCCAAGGGGCGCAAGCACACAATTCTAAATTAGTTATCTAAGAAATTATATATGCTCTTGTCGAGTCTTTTGATTTTCGTTCCCTTTCTTTTAGACTTAACTTTGAGTTTATATACTAGTGAGGATAATTGTCTAACAACTGGCAAGACGATTTATCCCATGTTTTGTAACTCTTTGTTCCTTCATCTGCCACATGTAATAATTACTACAGTCGTGCCACGTTCTATGGTAACTACTGGGTCGTACTCTTTGTTGTCTTGTCACTTGTGATAACTGTTGGGAACGTGTTCCAATTTCTCCAAGTTTTCTGTGGTAATTGTTGGGTCGTGCTCCCCTTTGTGACTTGCCACCTGTGATAACTGCTGGGAACGTGTCTTAATTTCCCCATGATTTATTCGTCCTCATCCGTTAAACCATGTTTACATAAAATACATCTCGATTCGGTTGTTGTCTGGCCGATTAGGCGATTTAGTTGTCTGGCTGATTGAACGATTCAGTAGTTTGGGCAATTTCTATTGCTTCTCTCATCTAGACGAATTTTTCCTATACATTGTTGTGCCACATCACTTGTCTTGATTGAATGATGTTATTTTTTTTGTGTTCCCTTTTACGTCATCTTACCTGTTTTTTTTTTTTTTTTTTTTTTGGGTATCAACGCCATGTAACAACATTTTACATTTGTTTGGTTTAGATTTGGTTCTTAAAATCTTGTCATAAAATTGAAATTGGTGTCATAAGTAAAGATTTTAGTTGATTGTATTTGATTCGGCTAATTCCATCCAGAATTATAAATTTTATCTAATTATTTTATCAATATTCCTATAAAATTTAACAAGTACATAGATTGTATTAATAATAATTTATAAAAATTTAAATGAAACTTTGTTTAAAAATAATAAAATAAAATGAATCTTCTGAAACATTAAAAAATAAAAAACCAATAATAATCATCCTTTCATGCATTGCACATTTACATGTGGTAAAAAAGACTTATTAGGCAACATATATAAAAAGAAATGGCATACTAATTGTAACGATTACTCTTGATCTATATCAATCATTTAAAGAAAGTAATTAAAGTGAATGCCGTGTTATTTTTAGAAAGCAAAATTCACGCTCCATAAGCCATTAAAACTCTTGTATTTCTCTCCCACAAGACCTCTTCCAAACATTAATTAAATAAAACAAAAAAAAAAAAAAACAAAAAGAAAACAGAAAAAAAACCTTTCTTCTTCCTCTTCTCATGGATCTTCATTCATCCTCAAATAAATCACACACATTCAAATGGAACTTTCTCTTGTCCCCAATCACATTTAAGAGAAGTTTTGTTTTTGTTTATGCAATAACTATTTTGTTACTGCTTTTAATATCTTATTCTTTTATATTCAATCTCACAACTTCTTATTTCAGCCCTCAGTTTCTGCTTCGTTTCGGTTTCATGGCTCAAATCCTGCAGCCGCCCAATTCTTTACAAGTTTGTGATTACTCTTATGGAAAATGGGTTCGTGATGAAAGCTATCCTCTACGATCGTACAGCGATAGCTGCCCGTTTCTTGATCCCGGGTTCCGGTGCCGACAAAACGGCCGTAAAGACGATGAGTATCTCAAATGGCGATGGCAGCCTCAAGGCTGTGATCTTCCAAGGTATATATGTAGCTTTAATTTAATTATATCATGAAGTTTTTAGATACATGCAGATGCATGCACGTCCATTCAGAAACTTGAGGTTAGAAGGGCCGGTACATATGTCAAGTTGATATGATATGTGCATCTCCTTCTTGTTTTAAGATTGACTTTAAAGGTCGTACTCAATACCAAGAGAGATGTACGCATGTAGCATTAGCCTTTTAAAAAATAAGAAATATTCAAATTATGGATGGACCCTTTGTTCATACTAGTACTCCCCGTCACATTGCTTATTGTATTATTTTGTTAGATTATATTTCATCAGTCATTGCCTTAATAGGTTTCTTGTCAAGATGCTTCAATGAAAAACTTTGCTGCATAACAAAGCAATAGCTCAAGGATTAACAAATGCAGCAAATCAGTATCACTCAAAGATGCATCACCGATTCTTTGATGTGTTGCAAAGCAACAGGCAAAAAGTAACCTGCAGATGTACCTTCTTTAATTTCCCTTTTTTCTTAGTTAGAATTCATATTAAATAAACCATTCACCCCTATATCCCATATTCTTTATTTCTTACGAATGCAAATCGTATTATTATTTGATTAGTATTAGGAGACTGGAATTAGAGAATAGAAGATGTCAAGTTTTAGTTTCATTAGTATTTATATTATTGTTATTTGATAGAAGTCTAGGTTTAAGGATAGATATCAAGTGTCTTTTAGTTAAATTATTATACTATTGTTATTCAAATCCCTCATAGAGCCCCAAAGAGCCTAAGAGAACATATCTTATAGTTTAACTCTCACCAGGACCGTCCCTTATATTCTTAAACCCTAAGATCATTTGTATGTTTTGAGGCCTATGAGCAAAGTATAATATTATAATAATAAAATTTCAGGGTACTGGGTATAATTAAAAAAAGAAAAATTAGAGGCCATAGACGGCCACCTATGCTCAGGGTCAACCTTGACTCTCAGACAGGTAGGTACCATTTTTGACTTGGACCCATCACCATTACGCTTGTTTCCATTTCTTCCTCTATTGCCGTTATAAGTTGTGTATGGTCTGATGCAGGTTCAATGCAACTGACCTTTTGGAAAGGAGTAGAAACGGGCGTATAGTATTTGCCGGGGATTCAATGGGGCGAAACCAATGGGAATCATTGATATGCATGCTTGCACAGGCAGTTTCTAACCCGGCTTCTATATATGAAGAAGAAGGAAAGCCAATAACTAAGCACAAGGGCTTTCTCTCTATGAGGTTTTATGAGTACAATCTCACAGTTGAATATTACAGAGTACCTTTCATGGTGCTCATCGGACGTCCGCCTCAGAACTCACCACGTAAAATCCGAACAACTGTTCGAGTCGATGAGTTGCATTGGTTCTCTAAGAAATGGGTTGGTGCTGATGTTCTAATTTTCAATGCCGGCCATTGGTGGAATGAAGACAAAACTGCTAAGATGTATGAAGAAAACCTAGTTATTTTTCTAAATAAATATACTTCTCTGATGCATCATTAAACAGGAACAGTTTTGGTGGCTGTTGGATTGAATTGTGTTGTATGTCCACAGGGGCTGTTATTTCCAGGAAGGAGGGAAAGTAAATCTGAGCATGAATGTAATGGAAGCATTTCGAAGGTCTCTGCAAACAGTGATGTCATGGATGCTAAACAACTTAGATCCAGAGAGAAGTTACACATTCTTTCGTAGCTACTCCCCTGTACATTACAGGCAAGCATTCTGTTTCTACTTTCTGCATATCATTTATAGAAAAATAACACAATGACAGTTGAATATAAAGTTAACTTGAATCATGTTACTACTGAATCTAACCACTTGGTAGTGAAACTCTGGTAAATCATAAAAGCAAAAGTAACATTTTCAGCAGTATTGATCAGTGTCTGACTATCAAGCCAGTTTTTTTGACTTTTATGTAAATATCTAAACCCTACGTCTTCCTTCTATTAATGGGAGAGGAGCAAAGAGACCTAAAATGAGTATTATTATTTTAGTGCAAGCAATCAATCTTGCTTGCAAGAATAGCCTGAAGTGGCCACATTACAGATGAGTTCTAACTCAAGGATTTAACATTATGACTTTAATAGGAATGGAACATGGAATAGAGGGGGCTTCTGCGATAAAGAGAGAGAACCAGAAACAAATTACTTGAGGCTGGAAGCTGAGCCGAAGAACAATCAATTAATTTCTGATGTAATCAAGCAGATGAAAAACGCAAACAGAAAGGTTCAATTATTAAATATTACATATCTGACAGAGTTCAGGAAAGATAGCCACCCTTCATTCCATCGTGAGCAGGGGACTGTGGCTCATGCTCCCCAAGACTGCAGCCATTGGTGCCTACCTGGAGTGCCAGACACATGGAATGAGCTTCTCTATGCTTACCTATTAAATATGGGATTCAGAAGTAGAACAAAGTAATTGCTACCTGGGCAAGGGAAATTACCTTATTCAGAGATATTGGTTATATTTTGCTGGACGTATCTATCAATCAGGGCAGGTTCTCCTCAATTTAGTTCAACATTTTCATCAGGGTCCACTTCACTGGTTTCCATTTCCTTCACTTTCTCAAGTTGCCTCAGTAGATCCAGCCTTTCGGGCCCATATGTGGAGGGTATCTGTCAGAAGAACATATTTTGGGTTTCAGATATATTTTTGGTCTCAAGAAGAGTTCCAGCAAAAGAGATTTTTGGAAGAAGCCCACTTACCAAACCCGGTACATATCTCTGAATAGCAGCCAACATGGCTGCATGCCCAACAGCAGTAACCTGCGGTACATAAGGTATCCAGATTATCATGTCAGTGTGTCAATGGCAAAGAGAATTGTAATTTAAAGACTGATTTTTCCCTTGACCAGGTAGACTGTAGGTAGCCATAGGACTAGTTAGCACTTGTTACAGAAGTAAATGTAAAACTGGTCTATTATTTTCCCCCCTCCAAGAAAAATCATAAACTTACACCCCGCTATAACTGTCAAAGAAGAAAACATTAATTTGTTTTTCCCAGTAAGGCTGTTCTGGAATTCAGTTATGCTATATACCAAATGTAAATTACTGTAGGAAAGTAAAGTTGAGATAGTGAGAATGCAACTTGTAGAACCTAATGAAACTCCTAAAATTAGTAGAAAAATGATGGCCATTTTGCTTCAATATGAAAGGGAAACGAGATAATCCACAGCCAAGGACAAAGAGTTGGGTTCACAAATCATGACTAAATAGAACACAAGGCAGAAGAATGAGGATATATATTAAACATACAGGCAGAAGCATTAACACGCCAATAGGTACTACAGATGCCAAGTCAGTGAGCGTTCGCTGGAGAGCTTTCTTTTCCTTCTGAGTTAATTCATCTCCTACCAGGGCCCTCCTAAGCAGCTCCATGGCAGCACCAACATCAATAACTAGAAGCTGAGTTCCTTGCCAGACGTCCTGATCATTAGTTTACAAGATATTACCATTTTTTTTCCAGAACCCAAAACAATCAACTTATGTTTGATTTGGTACAACTTTGGTTTCAACCCATTGAAACCAATCAAATTCAAGTTTACTTTCAATTTTTCAGAAACACAAATAATAACTTGCTTTCTCAGCAACGTATTTGACAAAGGCGGGAAAAAATGCCGTAAAAATGTGTCCTCCTGACACATTTATATATGCATACAATGGAAGGCAACTTCACAACTAATAACGCATCCATGATATATATATATATAAAATCAAGATCAATGGAGATCGTTCCTAGTTAGTTCGATCTTAAATCATCTCGACTGGAAGAAAACTGTAAGAAATTCGTACTGTGCTTGTTTCTTTTAGTTTGTCAAGGGATTTTCCAATAATATTTTCACTCTTCTGTATCTGGACCAACTGAGTGCCTCCGAATTCATCACTGCAGTTAGAACAATCATCCATAACCTTGATATCCTGTAAAAAGAAATGCCAAATAGCTAGTTTCAAAGTGCAGCCAATCTCATATAAATAAAAAGCCAAAGTTTCATAAGCATCTGCTTTCCCTTGCTATGCATAGCAAACAGTTTCCACCAATAAAGCAACACAATTTATACATGAATGATATGTCTTGCTATATCTGCTAAATCACTTGGCAAAATCAGCAGGGCCTTATCCATATGTATTAACAACTATGAATTTACTACAAAGCATCAACATCTTGGTGTTGATAGCTCATGCACACATTGCAAAGCCAACATGCTAGATGGACAAATTTATACAGGAAAGAAAAGCTTTATTAAAAGTTAGTTCCAAGATTTTAACACGATCGTATTTTTCCTTTGCAGTCTCAGTGAAAAATAAAACATTTGTAGATTACATTACGAAAAAGGAGGTCAGAACTGATAATCTTGTTACTCTCAAAATAATGGTCAAGTTAAAATGCTGCAAAAACAAAACCTAGGCTTTCACACAACATCAGAAAAGTTATTAAGAGAGAACAGGAGCAAGGGAGATATCATGAATGATAAATCTATCACATCAATGCAAAATAAAATTTGGTAGAGCATCCTAACTCTTATCACATTATGTAAGGTGACTATTATCCTAACTGTTGTACAGTTTCTCAGATGCAAAGTAGAAAAGTAAACCTACAATACTTGGCAAATAAAAAACATACAGGGCAAAGACAGAAAAAAAAGTGACAAATATCCTTAAAATACACAAAATTATAGGATATGCATAGAAGAATATTACAGAACATTAAATGTTTGAAAAGAAAAGATCTATTAGCTGGCTTTCATACATACAAAGTATCATCAGCACTGAAATATCCAATAATATAAAACCAGAACTATGTAAGGTAGAAGTTGCTGCCAGCAGTATGAGATATACCTCATCATTCTCTGATTGATTAGCACTTCTTTGAACCCGTTTTTTAAGTTCTATCAGCTCATTTCTCAGAAGTTCAAAACGCTGAATTTCATTGGACTCTGAGTTTACAACACCTGTATTTGAACCCGGCTGCTTGTATTCATTTTCCTGCATAGACCAACTGGTTACATTCATTTTCATTTGAGTAAAGCTCGCCAATTGTCAATATAAAATTGATAAGTGAATTCCATGCTAAGGAAATAAACTGTATTAAACAAAATATGGTGTACATCATAAAGATTTATCATGCTATGAACTGGAGAACCAATTTCTGTGGCTAATCAAACCTCGTGATTGCACTCCACAGGTACGTCCAGGTTTTTACTACGGGTAATTTAGTATTTCTAGTTTCTTAATCAAGAATGTAAAAGGAGCCTTTTCATTACCTTCATCTGAAATAACTAGTAACATAAAATTAAGGCTCCATGACTACGTATTGGCAGAGAAGCTCTAACAAATCAAGACATTGAGTATGTTAGGCTTACATGTAAAAACAAATGGGGCATAATTTCAACTTTAAACTTGAAGAAAAGGATCCAGCAATAGCATTTAAATTTTAACAGGCACTGTTAGGATGCAAAACAAGTATAACTGATGCATTTGTTAGGCGGGTGGAGATTCAAACATAAATCCTCTTAATCAAGTAGGTTTTGATACCATAACTATTAATCCCAAAATCTTCAGTTTTATAAATAATAAAACAACTTAACATTGAGAAATAACAGCAGTAATTTTTGGCAAGAAACCTCCAAAGCCTGCACCCAAAATGTTAAGAGATATGACAGGTCACTAGTACTACTAGCTAGCTTGCATCTCTTCAACAAAATGTACCTTTTAAGTCTACAGATATTAACTGATATTCTCATGATTTATAACAAGAGAAGAACATGGAAACACATTATTTTGAAGGCAGATCAGATACTCATCTAATATCAAAATGACCTAGTTATAATAAGAATATATATCAGGTCAATGATCGAGGATTGCCTTCAGTCCAACACACCTACGTTTATGCAGCACCAAATATGCATCTCTATTGCACAAGAACTTCTAAAACTTAGCTAGTGTAATCAACAATGGATTTTAGAAGATAATGAAATAAATATAAGATATAACACTAAAAAAAGTACACGGATAAATAATGCAATAGACTTGTAAATTGTAATGAAGACTGGACATACATGTCCACCAGCAACTGATACCTCAGGCTTAGGCTTCATAATTGGAGGGCGCGTCAAGAAGCCAAACAGTCCACGAGAATTACTGACAACTCTAAGAAAATAAAATCAGATAAAATAGAAGGAAATAATACCGTGTCATAATCAAGTAAATGGCATTAACCATTAGATTTTAGCATGTTGGCAAGAAAATAAATTTCATACTCGTTGGGCCCATCTTGAACAACATTAGCAATTCTTCTCTGATTGCCTTTCAAGTACCGTTGCTTCTCACCAATAGAAGACACCGAATCACTGTCATCACCTCCCTGAATGAGTGGATGATCAGTGCAAAAGTTGCAGTATGACATAAATACAAAATTTCAACAAAGATATTGAATACATATGCAAGCTTACAGGACGGAACATGTAGAAGGGTTTTCTCTCTCTTTTTTGTTTTCTCTTTTTTCCAAATGAAGAGTAAAATATAATTACAAGAAAGCAAGCACCACACATTCAAGAATTGTAGGAGAAGTAACATGTGACATCCATAATTCTGATTGCAATATCAAATTTTCAATGGAGGATGTACCAATTGGATGTTTAATGGGTTATTGTTCTGTATCTATGTGACTAGCAATTGTACAAGGTCAATATATATGTTATTTCAAGTAATAAAAATACTACAAAGATACCTAAATGCAAGTACAATTGAATTTGAGTGGAAGACAATTGTCCCAGCTTACAAAAGATTCTTTATATTAATGTTATAGGTACATTATTCTAAAATAAAACAAAACGGTAAAATACCTGCTGAAGGGAAGCTTCTTTTGCTCTGAAAGATGCCTCCAGGAATTCAGCCTCTTTCTTAAGTTTCCTTATTTTCTCAAGGTCAGAACAAGCAGCTTTCAATTGCTCCTTTCCAGAAGTAGAGCTAGACACGTGAAATTCTTGAAGCAATTTTTCCAGTCTTCTCAAAGCTTCTTCAACACTCTCCAATGCCTAACACCAAATGTGAAATATCACAGCATGATCAGAATAAAAGGGCATAGCAGAGTGACTGTGGAAACTATGGGATTCGGAAACCCATAAATACAGCTTAAGTATTGGTAACAACAGGACACTAGAATAAGTATTGAAGCATGCAAAATTTGAGACATCTTAAATATCAAAATACTAGATCAAATCAGCATCAGCAGTCACTCTTTCAATTATCCCTAAATACATACATATGTATGGTGGTATCTAGAGTTGTATTTTTTTCATATATCAAAATCTGATCATGCTGTAGCAGCCAGTAAAACCGCACATCTCTTACATGTTCTTTCTAAAATTTCATATATACTATTGAGTTTTTAAACACAGTTTCGTGCACCATGGCAATAATCAGTGAGTCGCAAAACTTTCTGAATGTTTACTGTGTACGATAAAAATAAATAAATAACATCTAACGATCCCCAAACAAAAAGGAAACAACACATTGAAAGATGTATTACAATAATTAGAGCAGAAGACACTTGTATAATTGAAGGGAAGAGGCCAACCTTGTCAAAAGAATCCGACTCTTTCTCAGTTGGCGAATAAGCTACCGTTCCAGAGCTTCCTATCATCCCATTTCTGCATGACATTTTTTGAGTAAGGATTATTTGCAATCACTATTCTTTTTCAACAAGTGTAATGGTCCTATAACTATTCAACATCTGGTTAGCAAAAAAGATGGTACTAACATGATTTTCCCTTTATGTAAAAGATCAAATCAACTGAAACAAATGATTGAAAAAAAATATAACTGCTAAGAAAAGTGCAAGTCTTCAGGAAATTTGAGTAGAAACTTATCAATTTTCAATTACAATGCCTCTTAAACCTCCTATTCCTACTACTATAGTCATATCTAACTAGAACTCTCCCCAACCTCTCAAGTCTTTGCATCCTTCCTGTTGTTTTAGTGCAGTCATCCATAAATTCAAGTTGCACTTCAAAAACTCTTCAAGCTTTTTTCTACCATGTGATGTGTATATATTGTTTCACATATCAATTCACACATTAAGACCGTACATTATATATTAAGTACCATAACCTAGAAGCAAATAGAGTGTGTCTGTAAAAGAGAGAGGAGTATAAAGACATTAACTTACTTTGATAAACCCATCTCTTTCATACAGTCCATCAACTTGTTATGCCTAAACAGTAAGAAAAAATTTTCTGTTAAGATTACTTAATCCATTGTTCTTTAACTAGAAAAACAATAGCTCACTTACCCCCTAGACAGAAATTTTGCTGCCTTAACATTTGAAGGGTTTTCCAGCCAGTTGCTGTATTTAATAAAGCTCTGCATCCAATGTGAACAAACATCTAATACTTGAGCAATAGCCTCAGCATTAGGGGGACCTTCACATTTACTTTTGTGGCCATGGGACTGTTTCGGCACTCCAGTGTTGCCTGGATAAAAGAGAAGCCAATCCAGCTCTTCACATACTACCTGTCATGTGGAAAAGTAAAATGGATTAGTAAAATTCAGCATGAAGCACAAAAAAAAGATGACAATAATCATGCATGCTGACCTCCACATACAATTGATAAGAACTGATTGATGAAAGCTGAGGATAGTACAACACACTGCCTCCAATTAGGTACCTGCAACAACGGACCAGAAAACCAAAGTACTTAATGAAACCATAGAAAGTAATATAACACTTAAAGAGAAAGAAACATGTAACACATCAGAGCTACCTAATGAAGCTTTCAAGAGGATCATCTACAACATCAAATCCATTTCTTGACAGAAAGGACCGTGAACTTCTGCCTAAGGCAATAAAGAATCCAAATATTGCCAAATCTCTCTCCAAAACCTGCAGTAAAGCATTGTTAACTTTCAATAACAGGATCTATGGCATTAGAAACATTAAACTGCACCCATGAAATGTGTACCCCCAACACAACCAACCAGTCATTTATTATCTAACTTTTTCATTCAAATTAAAAATAAATAACAATAAATAAATCCAAAGCATAATAAGCTTTGTATAATAGACTGCTTCCTTCACAGTTGTCACTTATAAATTCCCTTTTTACTTGAAAGGCTCCTTTTTCAAGAATAAAAATTAGGTTTGGATGGGGATGAGAAACCTAATCCACCAAACACTAACCTGTATGGCCAATTATTAATCAAACTCAGGTGACCATGAGTGCAAAGCGCATTCACAGCCAGCTGAGTTGTACCTAGAGGGAACTTGACTGGCCAATTAAAACAGAGGAATTTAGAGAAATAACTTATGGGGGTAAACTTTCAAAAAAACTTATGGGGGTAAGAAAATAAGGAGAGAATATCAACAGAATGTTGTTTAAGCATAGTGCAACATTTGCACATATAAGAAATTCTGATGAAAAGAGGTCAGATCAATTCCTCAGTTCGGTACTACTCTTCTTCTTCAACGTATCAAAAACCATATTTCCTATACATTAGCTAATAACAATAGTAGGGTTCTTGGTTCTCTGTAAAACAGTTTCATTACTAGATATTAGGTCTCATGTAAAAGGGATGTGACATTGATGCTCCTCATTAGCATCTCACCAAGAAGTCATCAGATCCAAACATATTTAAGTTTGAACTTTTCCTTCAATGAGTACCATCTGAAGGGGAGAAAAGACTGCGAACTATCTCTAAATTCAAACGTTAAGAAGCGCCTTAGCACTAACCTCAATGCTTTCAGATGTTGTTAGTCTTGACCATATTTTCTCCCTATCTATAGCTTGCCGCAGCTGCTTCTGTACAAGATCCACCCAGAAAACTACCTCTTCTGAGTCCCGATCATTTTTCACTCTACATGCCGAGGCTCGAGGGCCAAAATGGACAAGAAATTCTCTGCGTAGACCAATATCCTTTATAGAATAGTAAGCTGGAGATATAGGAACAATATCAACCAGCGTATCCATCAATCTACCAGTTAAGTCAGGAATCATGGAAGAGAACTGAGAGCAAGAAACTTTTGCTGGACCAAGTTTTGTGATTGCAGCAATGCAAGTCAATGCAAGCATGATGAGTGATATGTCATTAGCACTTCCTGATCCCAAGGACATACCTTTCCCATGCCTGGATTTAAGTTAATAGTAATATTATTACCGTGAGAACTTTCAAGTTTGTATTGCTCAATAAGTTCAATAAACTTGAATTGAAATGGTAGAAACATACAGTGCAGTAGCAGCAGTGAAGCGCTGGTCCCCTTCAAAGTAATTTATAAAGGATGTCACAACAGCTGGAACTTGCTCAGACCAAAACCATTCATAACCTTCAGGTTGCTTGGCCGATAACTTATCCCTAATTAAGGTCTCTAGAGGAGCAGACTGCCGTAATAAGCTACACAAAGAAAATGGTCAAGTTAATTAAATAGATGAAATGAGAAACAATATAGATGTATTATTACAAATAACTAACAAATTCAAATGTAAACACGTAAATGACCATTACAATCAGATGTACTAAACATATAAACAGGACAAACAAAACCCAAAGATCCGTACGAACAAAGCCACAAAAAATAAATGAATAGAATAAAAAAATCTTATCCTTGACAGCCCGCATAAAGAAACCAAACTATTTGTGAAAGGTAACAAATTACTCGAGGTCAAATTTCTATCAATTGAGCTACACCAAAGACCAAGAGTTCATGCCAAGAATTATAGGTATAATTAATGGCACCAGTATCCAATATGGAAAGTCATTTCATATCCTGGAGGTGAAACCTACAAAGAGTAATAGGCTGAACTCCTCATTTGGAGAAGAACTTCTGCTGAATTGGTAGAAATCTATAGGTTTTGGACAGACAAAAACTCAATTTTGAAGATTCTGAAAGGCTAAATGCAAATGAGAGGCACAAGAACTGATGAGCTTAAATAAATTTAATTCAGTACCTCCTTTGGACAAGAACATATATATCCCTATCTCTTCCATCACCCCGGAATGAGATCTCGCATGCAGCTTGCAATAAGGAATATACAGAAGCCTGAAAAATTATGAAACTTCATTATGTTTAAATGATGTTTGAAATGAAACATGATGCATGCATGTTTTTGTGGCACACAATCAGGAAATGTACTGCAATGTAAACAATAACTTTCAAAATTTTGTTTGTAAACCTGATAAGAGAGTGTTTTTATCCATGCATTCCTGTCTACACCAAGCCAAGCTGTTGAAAGCCAAGACAAATTAGACAGTGAGCCCTTTTCTTTAATAGCCAGCTCAAAGACCCTGGCCGCGTCATGTAAAGATTGAACAAGTCCATCATTATAACCATTTCCCTGCAATGACTGGTTTAGTTTGACCCTCATTTCCTCAACATCGCTACTGGTATTTGCTTGTGAACTCCCATTGACAGTTACACCATCATCAGAAGAAGCATGGGGTAAGAGGTGTCTAATCCTTCTAGATTTACAAAAGTTCCCTAAGTGTTTCCTATAACTCACCAACCGGTTGTTATTTCCATTCTCTATCATTGCTAGTCTCAAAAGATATCTCTTCCTCAAATTGCTACAATTACTAAATAAGTAATCCAATGCAGCATCTCTTCTGCAACAAATATGGCTTTTAACTGAATTTCGTAAAAGCCATGGATTTGACGAGCTGGAAATATAAAATTCGAGAATAAGCATCAACGAATTAAAGGCACCAATCAAATGATTGAAACAAAAACATCCTAATCCGGGTATGACTATTGTCAGGGTTCCAAGCTTGCACTATATAACCTTTCTCGTTTATTTTATTTCTAAACGAGGTAATTTTACTTCTTTTTTTTTTAATTACATTCACAAAAGCATGATACTACATATTATGTGAAACGAAAACATAATTTGATCATGCAATACCAAATAATTTACAACAACGTTCAATAAATTAGGCACAAGACAAATTAGATAACCAATTCAATATACTACACTGAGCTTATTCCTGTTTGGTTGACAAGAAAGTTGACAAAAAAAATTAACATTTACGTTTTCTGCTGTTTGGCTCACAAACAAAAATAGATGCCACAAACTTAATGATTACATGATAAGTTAATTAAATTAGTTAATTTTCTGAGTTTGAGAAGAAAATTTTTGAAAGAAAAAGAAGATAAATAATTAATTCTATAGTAAATTAGGAAAAATCCTAGCTGCGGTAAAAATTACTCAGCTAAAACAAACAATAACAAAGTAAAACAGGCAGAATTTAGAACAAAATAAAGAGTAATGAAGAGGATGCGAGTACCTTGAAGATAGGAAGCTATGATTATGTAACTTAACGGCCATGTATGAGAGAGAAATACGAGGTAAGAGAGAATCAGCGGGAAAACAGTGTTTGGTTTTCGGGAAAACGGAGGAAAATTGTGGGAAAAGAAGCTTGTGTGTTTTGTAAGCAGGGAAAATAAGGGTGACGTGGTGGGTCGATTTATCCGTAAACGTGGAGGAACGAATTATCACATAACAGGAGGCCCCGCTCACTGAGTCTAGCTTTGAAAAAGTCTTCGGTGTTAACCAATTATCTTATGACACGTGCCAAATATTTTATTTAATTTAATAAAAACAAATATTGATTTTAATATTGGATTCAATATAACCGTCAACCGTTTCGAAATGATTGGCCAATACTGTGGTGTCGAGAGCAAAGGATACTTGAACAGACACGCAGCAAGTTATTTTCCAATCAATTTTTCATCCTTTGGTTAGAAATTATGAAATCGCAAGGACAAATTCTATCTCATTATATATGATAGAGTTTATTATTGTATATAATTATATTACTACGAGTAATGATACACTCACACACACTTTTACTTAAAATTTTACAAACTCTCTCAATGTAGCTACAACACTGTAGCTACAGTGAGAGAGTTTGTAAAATTTTAAGTAAAAGTGTGTGTGAGTGTATCATTTTTGTATTACTACTAGTTTATAGCCCACATGTTGCGCGGGTTCCTTTAATTTATTATAATTACATTGTAATGTATGATATAATTATAATTTAGAGTTCTAATTT
Organism: Zanthoxylum bungeanum; assembly: GCA_019454045.1. NCBI lineage: Eukaryota > Viridiplantae > Streptophyta > Magnoliopsida > Sapindales > Rutaceae > Zanthoxylum > Zanthoxylum bungeanum. Next base: position 29,869 of record SKCR01006523.1, read on the forward strand.
GTTATAAGTATTAATTCAACATATAATTGAATGTTGAATTGTTGATATGTATTAATTATGTACAAAAATTATTATTTTGGTCCACTACATATGTGTTTGGTTGAACTGAAGACACATTAAAAAAAATATTTACTGTTGCCAAATAATAATATGAATAAATAAATAGTTTTCAAGATTTTATATACATATGGAATTGAATTGCATGTTTCATAAGTACATCGGAATTAAAATGGGTAGATGAATGTACAAAAAATGACTTCACGAGCAGAATGTTATACATAAATCGGAGAATAAACACTAATCCACACTAGGGTGTAAACCACTTGGTGCAAAATCATGATTGATAACATACACACTAAAATTCAACTCAAACCATAAATAAACTAAAAAAAAAAAAAAAATCAACCCATAAACAAACATAATGGAAAAAAAAATTAAAATTACATTATCTTGAAAAAAAGAAATCATTAGTAAAATTCGAATTTCATTAGGTTCTGACCCTATACGGAATAATACACAATAAATTAAAAGAATTCCTAATTATTATTTCCATGGATTCACAACATACACCATTAAGTTTAAAGCATATATAAATCAAAGCAAATAAAAGAAAGTAAAAAATAAAATCAACACCTGTAATTTTGTTGACAAAATGGAAAATTCGTGCGAGTAAAAAACCACTCCAAGTATCCAGGCTACCAGCCAAAATCCACTGTAACGAGAAAACTTACAGTGATAGTATAAGACATATGGTACCAGCTCCGCTGACTATAATACCTATAGATTGTAATAACCCGAATAACTAATCGAGTCTGCCCAAACGGCCTTAGGGTGGGGGTCGAGTGGGTGATTAGGGTAGTTTTTTTTTTTTTTTTTTTTTTTTGCAATTTTCGAAACTTTATGGTATTTATAATAAAAATACTAAAATTTACAAAATTGCAATTAGGTCACTGCCATAGAATATTCTCGAAAAATCATAATTTTAAAGCCCTTCTGAAGCAAATTCCGAAAAGCATTCAACGCGAAAGTTGTTCGTCTCGGAGAAATGAGTCTGATGGTTCAAAAATCAACTCAATAAGAGTTCATTTGAAAGTTTTATAACCGAAATAATATCTTTTACGCGTGGAACGATGTAAATAGGAATCATGTAACCGGTTCTCGAAACCATGTGTTTTCCAATGCGGCGAAACTGTTGGGGTTTTGGGTGGTAATTCGGGTAAACGCAGCGGAACGCGGAAAATCAAAATTTTCCGATTTCAATAATTTTTCTTGGGTAATTAAAATAAACTAATTTATTTTAAAAACTGAAATTTTTACCCAAAAATCAGCTTTTTCAGTAATTACCATTTTGCCCCAAAACTTTGTATTTTTTGTCATTTTAGTCCAAAATTGTCAAATACAATTCTAATTGATTCCAAATCAATCCCAAAATGATTTATACATGTCTAATACATGAAAATACAATTTGCAACTCATAGAAACCGAATTTTCAGAATTTGTCTAATGGTCCCTAAACTTTCAAGAATTTACAATTTGGTCCTTTTTGTTCAAAACATGTCAAGATCAAATCCAAAAATTCCCAAATTTAATATACATCATATATACATTAAATCTCATCACATATATGAAAAGCCCAAAATTTGGTGAAGGTTAAAAACCCTAATTTTATAATTTCACAAATTAACAAAATTAACACCAAATTAATTAAATTCAATACTTTAATTCAATTCTCACAACACCAATCAAGCCTCACCATCATGAAATAACTTAAGAACAATTCTAGGTCAATCAGGAGGGGCTAAGTAACTCTAGAATCGCAACTTCCATCAATATGGCTAAAAAGAATGCTTAATAAATAATTTAAAGCAATCTAAAATAATATACATGCTTCCATCTTTCATCCAAGTTCCCAATCATCAAATCACATCCATAAAAGAGTAGAGAACAAACTAAGCTATACATGTTGAGGCTTAGTAAGATAGAAACAATTTTCATGAAGGAAAAATGAAGAAAAACTTACCAAAATCCTTGATTTTCAAGCTTTTCCTTTCTTTTTTCTCCTTTTTCTCTCTTTCTCTCTTTGTATTTGATTTTTAGGGTTCATGGAATAATGAAACAAAAAAAGAAAACTAGGCTTATATATTTTCCAACATCACCGAAAAATGAAGGAAAAATCATAGCCATGTGTTTTAATTTTTTATTTCAAAAAATTGGAAAATGATTTAATTAAATTTGTGGTGTAAAACAATTAATCCAATTAATGTTTATCACAAATTATCCAATTAATTCATATCAATCCAACCAATCAAAATTGGCCAAGAAAACCAATCAAATAAAGCCGTTTAGCTTACTTTAATTAAAGTAAACTAGATATTAAATATTTAATTAATTTAATTATTTAACATTTAAATAATCAAATAATTAATTACAAATATCTCAAATATATGTATTATATTTACATTAAATAATCAAAATACATATATTAATAATAAATGTCAAATATCACAATTCGATATTTAATAAATGGCCGAAAGATCTCAAAAGCATGTATTTTCGTTTAACCGTTAAACGACTTATAAATAATCAATATTATTTATAAAAGTTGCCCTAATGCCCTACGAGTATATCTTATTAGTTAGACTCTCTACGTTCAGGCATATCCGTCACGAAATCCAATTTCGTGTCCATAATCTACCCACCCGTAAATTATGACGAACACAGATAAAATCTCTGAACCATACATGTCGAGGTCACTGCAAACGTATAATCCTTCCGTCACAGGTATCCGGATTATCCCAGAGATATAGATATAAACGTCAAATCTCTTTAGGTATAATCTCGTCGACGATTCTATTAGCAATCTCTTAAATAACACTTAGACCTGATTTCTACAGTGTACCATGGCCCATGGATTTAACAGATTGTTAATTCCATAATGGATACCTATGCTCTGTACATAGAACTGACATATCCTATCTTGATACGCACATGATATGATGAGGATCAGTCCACACCCAACGAACAGACGGAGGTCTGATCTAAATAGATCGGTGACGTGACTGCCATCAAAGTGTGGATGATACCTCATATATCCACAGTGGTATCTCAAGTTGAATGATCACTATGCTCACTCAACCCGAGAAGATTCTTATTGACGTTGGTGTACCATCTATTAAGAATCTTCAGTGAGTCGTTCAGTGTTTATCCGATATAAACACCTACGTGTCTATACGAGTCTCCCGAGACTCATGGTTCATTGAGAAACCATTAGAATCCAACATTCCAATATACGACACGTACCGGTCTCAGCAGGTTTACTTACTGACCAAGTAATTGTAAACCTTGACCATGAACAGTTAAAGAATATAATGTTATGATATTACTCAATGTCAGTTGCGACGCTTTTGCAACTGTATCATAACCAATCACTCTATGGTCATTTACGTCTTTACCATATAATAAAAGAATTTATATTACAGAAAATGTTTATTTTATTCATTAATGAAATATATACAAGAGTATTTACAGGGAAATACATAAGAAATTGGTGCTCAGAGCACCAACCATAACAAAATCTCCCACTCGCTCTAGTGCCAATATCGATTGCATCTAATACCCATCGACTCCACATGTTTATCAAATAACTTCGGAGGTATGGCCTTCGTGAGCGGTTCTGCTACATTATCTTCAATCCGAACTTTGCACCCGACAATGTCACCTCGTGACACAATCTCTCGAATGATGCGATACTTTCGTTCCATATGCCTCGACTTTTGATGCACCCTCGGTTCTTTTGCTTGCGCAATGGCACCAATATTATCATAGTATAACGAAATCAGATTCTTGATACTTGGGACAACTCTCAATTCTGTGATAATGTAACGACCCCGATTGTTTAACTCACTCTGAGACACTTTGAATTTTTCCTTCCCGGGTTAGTAAATAATATTTCGTAATAATTAGAAGTAATAAATATTAACCTTAGTCAAGCCCAATTTCCATTGTTTTGATTTAAGCCCAACATAAAATAAAAGAAAGAAAGAAAGAATAAGCCCAATAATTCATTAAATTAGAGAATAGAGCCCAAGGCCCAATAAAGTGTAATTTCTACATTTTTTTAGAAAACTAATAAGTTTAAGGAATTAAAATAAAACAAATGAAAAAGAAAAAGGAAAAACAATTCTTCTTCTTCTTGTTGTTCTGCCGTGAACGTGAGAAAGAGGGGGAAAACCTGTAAATTTTCTTTGTCAAATAATTTGAGGATAAGCAAGATAATCCACTCAAGACAAACTTTAAGAAAAGGGAAAAAAAGGCTTTTAGTGTATTGTGAAAGAAGAAAAAGGTTGAATCAAGGTAATATTTCTTAACCCAAATTTTAACAATTTGCATTTTGGTGATTAGATGATTGGGGTATATTGTTGGGTTGATGATAATGAAGTTTGGATGATTGGGGATGAAGAAATGGGTTTTTTGGGTAATTTTAGGTTTGTTATTCAATTTTGCTATTTTGGTTGGATGATGAAGATTGATGGTATTTGATGCTAGGAGTGTGTTATAACGATGAATTAGGTGATGTATTTACTTGGAAATGTGTTGTAGAAGTAGAATTTGATTTGGGTTGTGCGAGTTTGGATTTTGGGGACTGGTCTCGACAAGGCAGAATCTGCCCAGGGAGACGACGCCGCGTCGCGACGCGACGACCAGAAACCAGAAATTTTTTTTTAGGAAACAAACGCGTAACCAAAAGTCAGGGTGTTATTTTTACAAATTCATTGGAGGGATAAAAAGGTTCTAATGAGGTAGTCCAATTAGATTAGGGAATTTTATGCAATTATGAATCATATATTATTAATCACTGATTCTAACTCCGTATATTCTTTATAGATACTCGACAGGAGCCGCGCTCGCCTCCAGCGACGTGAAAGAAACGTACATGGACTTCAAATCTGTGAGTGGAGATTTATTTTCTTGCAAATTGATTTTATTATTATTTGTTCCAGATTAAGCTTTATTTCAAAACTTATTTTTAAAAGCTTTAGGGCGTTAGCCTTATTTAGTTTTCAGTTACACATTACATGAGATTTGATTTAAAGTTTCAAAGTTTGTCAGTATTGTTTATATATTTTCGGGGCATTAGGGAAAAACTCACCCCAGTATGTAACTTGGCACAGTTGGAATTGACGGACAGATACCGTGTGCACACGTAGTTCAGGGCTAGGGGACAACAATACGTAATGCCTATAGACCCTAGTTTCAGAGCTTAGGTGGTAGCATAGATCCACACCCCCAGTTCTAGTTCGTGGCTTGGGGGACGGCGATACGTAATGCCCCAAGACCACCAGATTCAGAGACAATAGTGGCATGCTTTGGGGGACGGCGATACGTAACGCCCCAAAGTCATGGATTTGCACTTCTGGCTCCAGTTAGGCGTATGGGGGGACAACGATACGTAACGCCCCAATGCGTCCAGTTTTCTACAGCACCAGAGACATCTTTTTCAGAAAGTTTTCAGAAAATGTTTTCGGATAAAAGAAAAGTACGAGTTTCAAGAAAGTTTTCAGAAAAGCTTTAAGTATAATGGTTTCTTATGATGTTCTGATATGTTTTCTTATTTTTCTAGCTCCACTCACTGAGATCCTCTGGACTCACCCCACCACTTCCCATTTATTTTACAGGATACTCCTTTTGGTGAGCCATGTGCCATTTTAGAGACCCAGTTCGGGGACGAGTGTTACACTGCAGCCACTAGTCGTCGGGTCCATCATTCCAGAGCTATATTCATTTAGAATGTAGTTTTCCGTAGTGTCATTTTGTTGTATCATTGACATGAATGATGTTGTTGACATATTGTTTTTACTTTAGTCCATGCATATATGTATGAGTTTCCATTTACAATCTTACATTTCAAGTTGATTCAAGCATACAAATTTGCATGTGTGATTTAAAGGATATTACATAGCATAGAGATAAAAGCAAGTGTCTCAGTTCATGAGTTAGAGGCTTAACCAGCAGTGGGATCTGTTGCCTGCCGGTAACATTCTCGTATTGGGGATGTTACAGATAAACTTCTTAAGCCAAACAGCTTCTTTTGCAGCTTCAGAAGCAATAATATATTCCGCCTCTGTGGTGGAATCAGCTGTCGACCCCTGTTTGGAACTTTTCCAACAAACTGCACCTTCGTTAAGGGTAAATACGAATCCTGATGTAGACTTTCTATCATCGGGATCCGATTGGAAATCAGAATCCGTATACCCATTAACATGCAGTTCATTTCATCCATAAATGATAAACTTATCCTTAGTACCTTTAAGATACTTCAGGATATGTTTAACGGCCATCCAGTGGTCATTTCCTGGATTGGAATGATATCTACTAGTTACACTAACCGCATAGCTAATATCAGGCCTCGTACATAACATAACATACATTATGCTACCCAAACATGAAGCATAAGGCTGATTAGACATTCTAATCTTCTCATCTTCTGTTTGCGGACACATCTTCTTCGTAAGATAATGCCATGTCTGAACGGTATATTTGTTGTCTTAAAGTTAACAAAATTATAGCGTTCTAAGATCTTATCTATGTACGTCAATTGGGATAACCCAATAAGCTTTCTTTCTATATCCCTATAGAGCTTTATACCCAAGATATAAGAAGCTTCACCCAGGTCCATCATGGAGAAATTCTTACAGAGGTAAGCTTTGACGCCTTGCATCATTGTTATATCATTCCCAATGATTAGGATGTCATCAACATAGAGAACCAAAAATACTATCATACTCCCACTGGCCTTCTGGTACACACAAGATTCTTCCGTATTCTTGAGAAAACCAGACAATCTAATAATCTCGTCGAATCGAAGATTAGAACTTTGCGACGTTTGCTTAAGTCCATAAATGGACTTCTTAAGCTTACAAACCATGCATGAGGTTTTGCTGGATACAAAACCATCTGGCTGTTCTATATAGATTTCTTCGTCAAGAAACCCATTTAGAAAAGCTATTTTGACATCCATTTACCAAATCTCATAATCATGGTAAACAACAATAGACAATAAAATCCTTATAGACTTTAGCATCGCAACTGGAAAAAATTTTTCATCGTAGTCGACACCAGGTCGCTGCGTGTAACCTTTTGCTACCAGTCTGGCCTTAAAGGTTTCAACCTTTCCGTCAGGCCCACGCTTCCTCTTGTAAACCCATTTACTACCGATAGGAATAATTCCTTCAGGAAGCGGAACCAAGTCCCAAACTTGATTCTGATGCATAGAGTCTATCTCTGATTTCATGGCCTCTTTCCATTTCACGGAGTCGATGTCCAACATCGCTTCTCTATAGGTGTAAGAGTCAGTCTCTTCAATTAAGAGAACACCTAGACTCTTTTCTTGTATCAAATACAAGCGTTCAAGAGGTTTAGACACCCTTTGGGACCTATGAAGTGTGTGTGTTGAAGGCTCTTCATCTATTTGAACTTCAGGTTCCTCCACTGGTTCGTTGGTTCCATGTTGTACTTCATCAAGTTCAACATGTCTATGATTACCTCATTCAAACAAAATTTCTACCTCTAGAAATTTTGCAAAGCGAGCTACGAATACATTTCGATGCTCGGTATCATAGAACAAATATCCTTTCGTATTTGAAGGATATCCAATAAACCTCAACTTTTACCCTCGAGCCGAAAACTTATCTAGCTAAGCCATCCTTACATAGGCAGGACAATCCCAAATCTTAACATAATTAAGATTCGGTTTCTTACTCGTCCATATCTCATACGAAGTTATAGGAACATCCTTGGAAGGAATCTTATTCAAAAGATGAGCAACAGTTAAAAGAGCATATCCCCATAAGTAATAGGGCAAATCTGTAAAACTCAACATCGATCGAACCATATCTAATAAAGTCTGATTTCTCCTTTCGGACACTCCATTGTGTTGTGGAGTACCCGGAGGAGTATATTGAGCGAGAATCCCATTCTCTTTTAAATAATCGGTGAACTCACCACTCATATATTCACCGCCTCGATCAGATCGAAGACATTTAATATATTTACCAGTATATTTTTCTACTTCATTTCGGAATTCCTTGAACTTTTCAAAGGTTTCTTATTTCTGTTTCATCAAATAAATATAACCATACCGTGACAGATTATCGGTAAAGGTAATGAAGTAGGAAAAACCACTGTAAGCAGTGTGACTCATGGAACCACATACATCAGAATGTATTAGTTCCAATAAGTCAGTGGCTCGATGTCCTACACCCGAAAATGAAGCTTTGGTCATTTTACCCCGAATGCAAGATTCACAAGTTGGATAAGGATCAATGGTGAGATCATGTATCAAACCATTCCTAACCAACTGGGATAGACGTTTCATGCCTATATGACCCAACCTCATATGCCACAGTTCAGTATTATTTATATCAGATATTTTACATTTATTAATTCCAGTATTAAAGATATCTTGTGAGGAATGTAGAATGTAATGACCATGCTCATTTGGACAAACAAGGATCTGAACATTATATCTATCATATAAATATAAAGAACGATTCTTAATATTTACATTTTAACCTTTAAGTATATAATACAAAAAGTGATACAATGTTCGCAACACATTTTGGTACAAAAAGCAGTCATGTAACAAAAGGCTCCCACTGGGTATGGGAATCTCGCATAAGCCCACAGCAACTGCATCCAAAGAGTCGCCACTCCCGAATCGCAATTGCATCTCCCTAGATTTTAGATGTCTACTTTCATTCAGCACCTGCAACGAATTGCAAATGTGAATTGGACAAGCATAATCTAAAATCCAACTGGACGACATAGCTTCACAAGCTAATGAGATATCAATAATGAGAAAAATAAAAGTACCTGAAGTAGATGCTCTTTCCTTTCTGATTTGATCCAAATAGTCAGGACTTGCAGTGGTGGCATTTATCTTCGGCAGCTCTCTTGGGTTTAGCTATCTTACCATGTGGTGGATGATTTGTACCCTTCTTTTTCTTCCCTTTCTTCTTCTTCCCTTTCTATTTAGATTGGGAGGAAGTATGAAGAGTAGTGGGTTTAGGAGGACGAGTCGGTACTCCATTCCTCAGATATTCCTCCGCAGTTTGCAGCATCTTATGCAGCTCCAGTTAAGAAAAGCTAATCCTATTCATATTGAAATACATCACAAATTGGCGATATGATGCTGGCAGAGATCCTAATATGACACTTCGTCTTAAAGTGTCATTCAGAGGGAAATTATAGCGCCTAAACTGTTCGATCAAATCAATCAGATGTAGCACGTGAGGGCTCACAGCCTGTCCCTCTTCCAATTTTGCATGGAACAATTCCATTGTAATTTTATGAACCGAGACTTGTTCTTAGTTCATAAAGGATTCTCGTAGCCGCATCATCATAGTATATGCGTCGGGCAATAAAAATATTGCCTCTTAAGCTCCGGTGCCAAGGAACTGAGAATATATGATTTGACTCTTCAATCATCATCTCTCCACTTTTGGAGAGTCTCATGTTCCTCTTGCGAAGCATCAGGTGCTATGGCAAGTGGCAACGGACCTTCTAACACATATTCTATTCGTTCTGACCCAAGAACAATTCTCAGATCCAAATCCGAATCTGCAAAATTTTATGCGCCTTTAAGCTTGTTCATATCAAGTATACGAGCAAAAGGATTAGAACCAGGTGCCGCCACCGCAAATCTATCATATAGATAGCGAAAAACGGTTAGCAGACATAACAGTTTCATATAATATAAATCAAACAAAGTATAAATAGATCATGGATTTGTAATCTACAAATGTCCCTCCCACTATTACATGCAATACTGTAATCCCCAAACAGAATGCAAACAAACAATTAATCAAATTAAACGTAATAGTAAAAGGTGGATCCCATGAATAAATTTCAGCTCACAGCTTTGGCACGATCTCGCCTACGTATATTCATTAGGTAGACAACTCATTGTCAATCACTCACTAGTGACTCTTGGGTTCCGGTCCTGGTCGTTTCTCGTTGTGACAAATTTGGCACATTCACAAGGAGGCGTACCAAGGTTAAACTTGTCAATGATAAATTCAAGATACTCGCGTAGTCTTGACAGCTTTGACACGTTCAAGATTTCCGCTTTCGCTTGAACTTATCTAGTATCACATATACATCTGGTATGGATAAATTTCTACCAACTACACCCTCATTACTTTGGCACGATCTCGGATGTAGACATAGAATAGATATCCAAAAACTGTATTGACAAGACGGACCAAGAAATATGCATCCAATACATATTACTTTTAAAACCTTATTAATTAAGGATTTTCCGCAAAGATGAAACGTATCGAATTTAATCAAATTAATTAAATACAAGCATGTATCAAGTGAGAACATAATTAAACAATGAATTTAAAGGCATATTCATATCATGTGTCCAGGTTCAGACCTGCTCTGATACCATTTTTGTTGGGGTTTTGGGTGGCAATTCGGGTAAATGCAGCGGAACGCGGAAAATCAAAATTTTCTGATTTCAATAATTTTTCTTGGTTTTAATTACTCAATACTCAAAAACTGAAATTTTTACCCAAAAATCAGATTTTTCAGTAATTACCATTTTGCCCAAAAACTTTATATTTTTTTGTCATTTTAGTCCAAAATTGTCATATACAATACTAATTGATTCCAAATCAATCCCAAAATGATTTATACATGTCTAATACATGAAAATACAATTTGCAACTCATAGAAACAGAATTTCCAGAATTTTTCGAATGGTCCCTAAACTTTCAAGAATTTTCAATTTGGTCATTTTTGTTCAAAACATGTCAAGATCAAATCCAAAAATTCCCAAATTTAATATACATCATATATACATTAAATCTCATCACATATATGAAAAGCCCCAAATTTGGTGAAGGTTAAAAACCCTAATTTTATAATTTCACAAATTAACAAAATTAACACTAAATTAATTAAATTCAATACTTTAATTTCATTCTCACAACACCAATCAAGCCTCACCATCGTGAAATAACTCAAGAACAATTCTAGGTCAATCTTGAGTTTCTAAGTAACTCTAGAATGACAACTTCCATCAATATGGCTAAAAAGAATGCTTAATAAACAATTTAAAGCAATCTAAAAAATATACATGCTTCCATCTTTCATCCAAGTTCCCAATCATCAAATCACATCTATAAACGAGTAGAGAACAAACTAAGATACACATGTTGAGGCTTAGTAAGATAGAAACAATTTTCATGAAGGAAAAAGTAAGAAAAACTTACCAAAATCCTTGATTTTCAAGCTTTTCCTTTCTTTTTTCTCCTTTTTCTCTCTTTCTCTCTTTGTATTTGATTTTTAGGGTTCATGGAAATATGATGAAACAAAAAAAGAAAACTAGGCTTATATATTTTCCAACATCACCGAAAAATGAAGGAAAAATCATAGCCATGTGTTTTAATTTTTTATTTCAAAAAATTGGAAAATGATTTAATTAAATTTGTGGTGTAAAACAATTAATCCAATTAATGTTTATCACAAATTATCCAATTAAATCATATCAATCCAACCAATCAAAATTGGCCAAGAAAACCAATCAAATAAAGCCATTTAGCTTACTTTAATTAAAGTAAACTAGATATTAAATATTTAATTAATTTAATTATTTAACATTTAAATAATCAAATAATTAATTACAAATATCTCAAATATATGTATTATATTTACATTAAATAATCAAAATACATATATTAATAATAAATGTCAAATATCACAATAAGACATTTAATTAATGGCCGAAAGATCTCAAAAGCATGTATTTTCGTTTAACCGTTAAACGACTTATAAATAATCAGTATTATTTTTAAAATTTGCCCTAGTGCCCTATGAGTATATCTCATTAGTGAGACTCTCTAGGTTCAGGCATATCCGTCACGAAATCTAATTTCGTTTCCATAATCTACCCACCCGTAAATTATGACGAACACGGATAAAATCTCTGAACCATACTGGTCGAGGTCACTGCATACGTATAATCCTTCCGTCACAAGTATCCGGATTATCCCAGAGATATAGATATAAACGTCAAATCTCTTTAGGTATAATCCCGTCAACGATTCTATTAGCAATCTCTTAAATAACACTTGAACTGATTTCTACAGTGTACCACGGGCCCATGGATTTAACAGATTGCTAATTCCATAATGGATACCTATGCTCGGTACATAGAACTGACAGATCCTATCTTGATACGCACAAGATATCATTAGGATCAGTCCATACCCAATGAACATGCGGAGGTTTAATCTAAATAAATCGGTGAAGTGACTGCCATAAAAGTGTGGAGGATACCTCATATATCCACTGTGGTAGCTCAAGTTTAAGGATCACTATGCTCACTCAACCCGAGAAGATTATTATTGACGTTGGTGTACCATCTTTTAAGAATCTTCATTGAGTCGTTCAATGTTTATCTGATATAAACACCTACGTGTCTATACGAGTCTCCCACGACTCATGGTTCATTGAGAAACCATTAGAATCCAACATTCCAATATACTACACGTACCGGTCTCAACGGGTTTACATACTAACCAAGTAATTGTAAACCTTGACCAGGAATAGTTATAGAATGATACTGTTATGATACTACTCAATGTCAGTTGTGACGCTTTTGCAACTGTATCATAACCAATCACTCTATGGTCATTTACGTCTTTACCATATAATAAAAGAATTTATATTATAGAAACTGTTTATTTTATTCATTAATAAAATATGTACAAGAGTATTTACAGGGATATATATAAGAAATTGGCGCTCAGAGCACCAACCCTAACATAAACTTCACTTAAAAATATTCCTACCTATTTTCCAAATTATGAAGTCTAATTTTCGAATACCATTCCTTTCCAAACCTTTCACTTTAATTCGAAAAACTTTCTTGTACTGTTCCGAAAAACTCAGGAGATTACATGAGTCTCATTTACTTGAGAACTTCTAGTTAACAGTGCAAGTTTCTCACTAATGAGTTGAGTCTGTTTAGCTAGTGCAGAAACATGACTGACTAGATTTGACGACTCAAATCTAGACTGAACACACTTAGGCATTTTCTTTTATTTGTGTAACATGAAGCAAACATTTGCATGATAGATCGAGATAATCTCGATTGATTAATATATTTGGGAATAACTCTTATTCCTATATTAATCAACCACTGTTTGATTTGATCAAGGAATTTCGATTAATATTTAATCATTCTTTTATGAGTGTAACCCGTTGTTTCGGATTCCTTGAACTTAATTAGTGAAGTATCGCGGTAAGGTTGGTCAAGTCACCAGATACATATAGAATTCATATCCTCTTGAAATCAAAACTTGAGATTGACCCAAAAGAACACCATCTATAGGGGGATGAAAATAAAGCCGTCTCGAGACGCCTTTTGAATCTCACATTTTGGACTAACAATGGAGATCGCGTGATATATTGGCTTATATCCCTCTCCCACTCACTATTTTAAAATTAAATGTTTTTACTTAAAATATCAAATATTTTAATTCACTAGTGTCTACAAGATTATGCGCGGCTAAAACATAACTCAACTTTACACTAGTGTAATATTACTAATATATCCAATTTTAACTCTTAAAATTTAATTCGCTAATTCTTATTAGTCCTAATTAATATTTTACTTAGTTAAACTAATTTAATTAAGTTTACTTTAGTGACCTAATTAATTTTAACTCTTAAAATTTCTAACTCACTAACAAGTTTAAAATTATAAATTCAAATATAGGATAAAATTATTTAATTAAACTATTTAATTAATATAAGCATCTTATAAATTCCAATGGTACGTGGAATTGTGTCCCGAGTGCAGATCACACTACCGTCCAATCAAAATCGGCAATGGAATTTACGTCCGAGTTTCTATCTGATATATCAAGGGAAAATATGATGCACTTATTAAGCCCATGCATAGATTAAATTAGATTTCCAATTTTAAACCATTAAAATAATTAACACTATTAATTTATTTTCATGCATATCATATTCCAATTTAACCATTTTAAATTTCATAAAATCAAATTTTATTACTAGAATATTCATGCATTCATTACATGTTCTGGCATGTGAAAATACAAGATTAGGCTGTTGGCATATATGCCATAGAGTTGCATTATTCAATTATCAAAGTGTTTATTAATATCACATATTGTAAATTATCTTGTTTACCCTATATTACTCATATGCCTTCAGACATAGTGTATGAGTGTTATACACAAGATGATTTAAGTCTAAAGTAAGTAATCTAAAATAGTCCATAAAGAGCAAACAAAGCGGGTATTATTTTTTGCGGTTTATCTATAGCTGCGGTCCATTCTATAATTGTACAGTGACTTTGATCCGGGATCGTCCATGTGGAGACATGATAATGTAGGCACCTTATATGATGTGCTTATATAGGACTGGACCCAAATAGAAATGAGTTTCTTATAATATCCGTTAGATAAAGAAATTCATTTCAATCTACTTGATGATCATATATGGATTGATCCGAATCCTGAGTGTATTATTGTAGGCACTGTATTTTTGCATGTAAGTCCCGATAATGAGTCTCACATGGAGACACCACCTCTTTAAATTGTGGAAGTCGTGGGAAACAGACGTCGGAAGGGAAGAGTCAGGAATTGACATCTTATTGGATTTAATTCGCTTGTTTAGCTTCAGGTTTGCTTGTTGGACCTCTGTTTTAAAACACATCCCTAACCCAAAACCAAAGCCACACGCCACCTAGCCCAAAAACAAAAGCCACACGCCCACTAGCCCAAGCCCATTAAATCACATCCAATAATAATAAAACATTTAAAACACATGTGAAAAATAAATTAAACCAAATTAAATTAAATCAAATCCAATTAAATCAAAAAAAATCTCATGCCTAAATTAATAAATCAAATCAAATCTCATAAATCACATTCCTAATTAAATTAAATCACATGCCTAAACTAAATGAAATGAAATCAAATCCCAATAATCATCTTCCTAACTAAAACAAATTACCTCCCTAATTAAAGATATCATTTCCTTATGATACACAAATTAAATATTCCCCCCATAATTATATTATTCTTTCCCTACCTATAAGGATAACCCATAACCCTCTCATATAAGAGAAAACACAAGCCAAACTGTTGGACCCTAACTAAAACTCACAAAGAAATAAAACAAAAAAAAAAGAAACCCTAACGTAACTCCCCTAGCTATTCACGCCAAAACACTCCACGCACCAATAGCACACACATAGCCCCCAACTCCACTCACGCAAGCAGCCTCAAATCCTTTCATTACAAGTGGCATAAGTAAGGGACCATTCTGAACCCAACGGTTTGAGGTCTTCCCTTGCGAGGGGTGAGTACGACCTTAAATCATTTTTCCCGGTTCACACCGGGTGGCGACTCCATTTTTAGTTCTTCGGTTTAGTCCCCCGCGGGCTACTTCGTACTCCCAACCAGGCCGCGAGCCTGGAACAACATCGCCGATTTCTGTGTCCTACAGTCTGGCGACTCTACTAGGGATACAAAATTGGCCCCGAAATAATATCTTGTAATGTTTGTGATTTGTGCTTTAGTTAACTGTGGTCTATCGTGGGTTGAAGGGGTTTAATCAAAGGCATTATTAGAGCTAAGTAATGGTTTGGTGTCTTTCTTCATTCACTACCTTTCTATAAGGAAAAGTTGTGAAGGCACCTAGATAATCATTACTCGAAGCTTACTGTGATGGACTAATTTGGAGGACTTGTTGTTTATTTCTGTCACCAAGGCGATAAGAGCCTAAGAGGCTTCGGTATTTAAGAGAGTTCGCTCCACCCTCCCTATGAGGAATCTTCAATAGGAAATCTATTTGACAGTCAGTCACGTATCATAACTCTTTGGCACGTACCGTAAGGTATAAAAAAAGGTGCGTTCACTTGGTCGCTTGAACCCTTGAGTGGGGAGACCTAGTTGTGGGCTATCCTTCGCCAGCGAGAGCCTTTGTCTACGCTCCCGCAAACCCACACGTAGACCATAGTTGTATGACCAATAGAAACTATTTCCCTGTGCTTGTGTTTAGGGACCATCATCATTTGGATTCAGTTGGACTTCTTGTCAGAAATGCGAACTTATTGGGCCATTTAAACTGGGATAAGTTCGTATCTTATGATAATTGGGCTAAAAGTTTCTAAAATTCTGATGGGCCACTATGTAGAAATTGTTTCTTTATGCTTATGCTTAGGACCATCATCATTTAGACTCAGTTAGACTTATTGTCAGAAAGGCGAACTTGTTGGGCCATTTAAATTGGGATGAGTTCGTATCTTATGACAATTGGGCTAAAAGTTTCTAAAATGCCAATGGGCCATCCTGTGTTTGGGCCCCTTATCATTTGAAGTTGTTAGCCATGTTATCGCAAATGTGTAAACCTGTTGGGCCTTTTCAATTGGGACAAGTTTGCACACTTGCAATAATGTGATTGAAGCTTTAAAATGACAAGAGGCCGACTTTATATTCCATGCATTGCACGCATACATGCTGACTGAGAATTTTAAAAGACACCATAGATTCTCGTTTGGTTAGGAAAGAGGGAAGACTCATCAAAAGGCCGATAGCAAACATTAGCGAACCAGAGAACGATGTATCCTGTATGGATCAGTTGGAGACCAATCTCACCAAGGTTACTGAACAATTGCAAGCCTTGACTACTACTATGGCTAATATGACCGTGCCCCATGCTGGAGGAAGTTCTGAGAATGAGAGGCGTGGGGACCCTCCGAACAGGCTGAATGATGATATCCATATCTTCGACAATGACATGGCTGGTTGCCGCAGGAAGGATAGCGGGTCTCAGGACGAATTGCAGAAACTCCGCGATCAGGTGGAGTCAGTCACCCGTAAGATGAGGGGCAAACATGAAGATCTGCTAGACTACGAGCAATGACGTTTGAGGAACAGTTTCCGGCTCAGTTTAAATGCCTGACATAGCCAAATTTAATGGGAACGGGGATCCGAGGGTCTATCTCCGACAATAGTTTCAGTGATGAGTTCAGTGGGCCTGTCGCAACGTCAGGTTCATAAGATGTTCGGGATGTCGCTTGAAGGGGTACCCGCAGTGTGGTATCATGACCTGGAGAGAAAGGTCAAGGATGATTGGAGGGCATTAGCAGACGCCTTTCTAAAACAATATGTCACAATTTGGAGATCGACTTGTCGCTTCGTGACTTGGAGAATACCAAGCAGAAATCGGAGGAAAGTTTCAAAGAGTATGTAGATCGTTAGAGGAGCCAGCTTCTGAAGATGCAGACTCGGCCTTCGGAAGGACCAGATCAAAATGACCATCAAGGGCACCAAGCCCTCTATTTATGGTAAGCTGAGGAGGATGACTTCGATGATTGCTGATTTTCGATAGTTGAGGGAGACTGTTATGGATATTAAGGAGGAAGAAGTTGAGAACATAAAGTTCTATGGCCAAAATAGAAGGAATTTTGGGGGGCATTCTGAGACCAAGCCCGCTACTGCCGAGGTTGCTGTCATCCGGAACCGGTATTTCTCTAACCTAGGGAAGCTTTTATCTAGGTGCTTGAGAAGTTGAAGGGACAAGGACTCCTAAAACCCTTAGAAGCTAAACCACTCCCACACCCTTCACCGCCACAACCTCAATGTGAACTTTATTGTCACTTCCACCAGCACATGGCCATGACACCGATAACTGCACCCGCCTCAGGCATGAAATCCAAAGACCTCATATATTCCCACAAAATACCCGACCCAAAAAAGAACAAACCCAACACACACAGAAATCCTCTACCAAACTATCATTCCGTTCAACCACCCACCTACATGATCAACTCCGGCCTGCTCGAAAGCTTTGTCCTCCAAACTTTCAACCACCCAGTTTCTTTCATGGGGATAGGGAACAACAGCAGTGGAGAACCATAGGCCGATGAAGAAGGCAATCCTGCGAATGATGAAGTTGTTCCTCCTAGTTTATTTGATCTTGCATATTTAATAAAGACATTGATTTTGTCTACTTGTTCGAACCTTTTCTTAATGATAATAAAGACGTTCATTTCGCTTACTTGCCTGAGCCTCTTCCTTTCAACCTGCAATATGATTATATTTGGCAAAAACATTCAACCTTGGTACTATGATACTCAGCGATGTTTAGAACACGGGGAATCCTCGGAAGAAGCAAGTAGAAAGACATGATAGCCATTCAGAAATTGGGAAACAGGGTGGTGGAGCTGTCAGACTTAGAAGGGAACGAGCTCACCGAGCCAACCAACGTGGATAGAATGAAGCGGTATTTTGCCTGAGGAAGAGAAGACCGAGCAGTCACCAAGGGAATTGGTGGAAGGCCTAACCCGACAGGATAGGAAACTCATTCATGCATACACGTAACATATTTGCATTCTCATTCATGCATGGATGCTCAAGTGGTACGTGAAGTTGTATCCCGAGTATAGATCATACTACTGTCCATTCGGAATCGGCTATGAAATTTATGTCCGGGTTTCCATCCTATATACCACAAGAGGCGACACCCTTTTCATTTTATTCAAGGGCCACAACACACATCATTTCATAATAATCATGCATTTTCTATCTATTCAAGGGCCACAACATGTATCATTTCACAATAATCATGCAAATAAAATTCAATAAACAGTAAAAATACGAATGAAAATTGATGTGAAAAGTACCCTCAGGTCTAACCTTTTATGTCGACTTTTGGAAGCACGTTACAAGTCCGTCGGAAGGGGTAGTACTCCGCAACTCTTCCGGTTCACTGGTTCATGTTTTTGCTCGTGTTTCGCTGTTTTGGCCTTGTTTTCACTTCTGTTTGTGCTGTATTTTCTGCTCACTGTTTTGGTGTATTGGGGACTGTTTTGGTGGTTTCTAAAGGGGTCTTGGGGCTGCTGTTTCGGGGGTATTTCTGGACTATTTTGGACAGTTTTTTTGTCACTGTTTTATGGTTGATTAGGGTGTTTCTGGACTATTTTCAGGGTAAGATTTGCGGGAATTATGGGCAGTAAATGAGGTGTTATGCGCTGAAGGGCTGGTGGACGTGAAGCTTTGGGGCTGCCGGTGTGTTGAAGTTTGTTGGCTTTTCTTAGGGGCGTGAGGCTGATGGATGAAGGCTGAAGCGTTCTTGTGCGTGGGCTATTTTTAGGGTTTTGTGGGCTCAGTGCATGGGGCTGCAGTTTGTGCTGAGAAGGCGGGCTGTGTTGCATGCTTAATGAATCTACGTGTGTTCGTTTGGGAGGGGTTTCTCGGTGAAGGTTGCTAGGTGAGTGGAGTGGCTGCTGTGTGTATCATTTATGAAGGGGCTGACTTGGGGCTAAGAGAGAGGAAGGCGAGAGGTTCCAGAGAGAGCTGATGAGTGTTTTTTTTGGTTTTTTTTTTTTTGTATTTGTGGCCGTGAATCTTCTCTGAGAGAGCTTAGGGTTTTCTTTTTATTTGTTCTTGTTTTTGTCGTGAGAGAGGAGAAGGTCTTAGGGTTGGATTTGTGTTCTTTTATAGTTGGGTATTAGGGTTTTTAAACAAGGAAATCAATCAAGTAATTTTGTTGTGTATTTAATTTAATTATTTTAAGCAAGAAATATTTAATTTAGGAGGGGATTATTTAAATTAGGGGAGTGATGTTGTTTATTTAGGAATTGATATTTGTATTTCGGATTTTATTTGGTTTCAAGTTATTTATTTAACTTAATTGTATTTTAATTTAATTAGCTTTAATTTAAATGGATTAATTTGTGACATGTATTTTAAAATGTTTTAATTATTTTTAGATTGGGCTTGGGTGAGATGGGCTGGGTGTTTGTCTTATGGGGTTTGGGCTAGGGTGTGTTTTAATAACGGAGGTTCAACAAGCGAGCCTGAACTAAGCAAGCGACTAAAATCTAACAAAAATACCGGTTCCCTTCCGACGTCCATATTTCCCGTGGCCCCGCGACTTAAAAGGTAGTGCCTCCAAATGAGACTCATCATCGGGTCTTACATGCAAAAATGTAGTGCCTACAGTTGCCCCCACTTTGATGGAACTTGTGCAGTGTGTGATAAGAGCAATCCTATCAAAGTTATTCAATGCATTTTTACTTACCTGGCTCGCCAGCTGCCACCTGACTTGCATGCTGCTCCGCTGAGCTGATGATGTAGTGGACCTCGATCCTGGGACGCATCCTAATAACTACAACCGAAAACGGGAGCCTCGACCCGGATGCATCCTATACCGCTGAAAAAGGGCCTCGACTGGACGCATCCCAAAAAACTAAAGATGTAGGGGGCCAACGGCCCTGGACGCATCCCGATAACTGCAAAGACAACGGGGGCTCACGGCCCTGGGATGCATCCCGATAACGTGCCAAAATGGGCCTCGACCTTGGACGCATCCCAAAAACTAAAGGTGTAGGGGGCCAACGGCCCTGGGACGCATCCCGATAACTGCAACTGACAACGGGGGCTCACGGCCCTGGGACGCATCCCGATAACGTTGCTAAAATGGGCCTCGACCCTGGGACGTATCCCAAAAACTGCTGATGATATGGGTTTACAACCCTGGGACGCATCCCCAAAATTGCTGATACTGAAGAAGTGTGTTACAACCCTGGGACGCATCCCCAAAACCGCTGATATAATGAAATGGGCCTCAACCATGAGACGCATCCCCAAACTGCTGATGAAATATGGGCCTCAACCTTGGGACGCATCCCCAAAACTGTGATAATGAAGAAGTGGGTAAAACCCTGGGACCCATCCCCAAAACTACTGATAAATGTGGGCCTCGACCTTGGGACGCATCCCCAAAATGTTGATGCCTGAAGAAGTGGGTACAACCCTGGGACGCATCCCCAAACTGCTGATACTGATGAGGTGGGTTACAACCCGGGACGCATCCCCAAACTGCTACTGATGCTGATATGGGTCTCGACCCTAGGACTCATCCCTAAAACTGATACTGATGCTGCTGCGGGCCTCGACCCTGGGACTCATCCCTAAACTGATGCTGATGCCGATGTGGGTCTCGACCCTGGGACCATCCCCAAAACTGATATTGATGCTGTTGCGGGCCTCAACCCTGGGACTCATCCCCAAAACTGATACTGATGATGACGTAGGCCTCGGCCCTAAGACTCATCCCTGAAACCGATACTGCTGTGGGCCTCGAACCCTGAGACTCATCCCTACAACTGATATTGATGATGACGTAGGCCTCGGCCCTGGGACTCATCCCCGCAACTAATACTAATGATGACGTAGGCCTCGGCCCTGGGACTCATCCCTGAAACTGATGCTGATGTAGGCCTCGACCCTGAGACTCATCCTCGAAAACTGATACTGATGTAGATGTGGGCCTCGCCCCAAACCAGTACTGATATGGGCCTCGCCCGCAGACTGATACAGATGTGGGCCTCGCCGTCGACTGATACTGATGTGGGCCTCACCCGCATACTGATACTGATGTGGGTCTCGCCCCCAGACTGATACTGATGTGATGCGGGCCTCGCCCCTAAAGTGCCATACCAAGCAGGACTGATTCTGATAAGGATGTGGGCCCCGCCCCCAGAGTGCCATACCCGGCAAGACTGATACTGATAACGATATGGGCCTCGCCCCCGAACTGTTACTGATATGGGCCTCGCCCCCAAAACTGATACTGATATGGTCCTAGCCCCATACTGATACTGATATGGGCCTCGCCCCCATGTTGATACTGATGTGGGCTCGCCCCAAACTGATACTGAAATGGGCCTCGCCCCCCAGAGTGCCATACTAGACCAGACTAATAATGATAATGTGGGCTTCGCCCCAAGAGTGCCATACCTGGCAAGACTGATGCTGATGCTAATGTGTCATTTCAACATATTAAATTGCCTCTCATGAGATAATCCTGATAGCTAGACATATTTTCGTCCTCAACGAATGCTTTCGCATCGAAACCTGAGAACTTTCAAAGTACTTGATACACTCAACTCCATTTTGGGGATGGGTCAAGGCTCTTTGTGTGTGAACTAGACTCCTAGTATGTGTGTGCCAAGGCTCTTTCGCAGCTTATTCCTTAAGTGAGCCAACTCGATGATTTCGTTTCGGAGAATCGGATCGGTGGGTCTAACCAAACTGGATGTCTTGATCACACTCTGTGATTACTTCATCATACTCAACATGATATGGTCTTCTTCTCTTTTCTTGTCTCTTTCTTTTCATTCTTTTCATTTTTTCTTTTCTCTTTTCTTTTCTTGACACACCTACCCTTTAAGGTAGCATTTCTCCTCATGGTGGTCCTAATACTCGCCCATGGGTAGCTTCACGCTTATCAATTATAGGCGTTCTCTATTTCTTTTCTTTTCAGAGACTTTCTTTGTTCCCAGTCATATCATATATCGTAGTATAAGTAAACCAGGGTAGACATCCAGGCAAACGGTCATCCATCGATCCATCACCCTTCGACTAGTTATCTTGCCAACCACTCAGGTTTCCACTGTTGAGATCCCGTAATCAAGTGCTTGTGAGTCCAGCTGAGATCAATCCATTCAGAGTACCGGACGAGAGCACGTCTCGCACATATCGTTTCTAAAGCTTCTCCCTACAGCAAACAATGTCATCACAGGACATATGTCTAACTATCAAAGATTTCTCTCTCTCATTTTTTCTCTCTCTTTTTTTTCACTCATTCTACAGAATTCTTCAGTCATCTTCTGATAATGTGGGCTTCGCCCCTTGAGATCCATTCCTGAAACTCAAACTCATATGGGCCTCAGCTCTGGGATCATCCCCAAAACTAGCACCAATGTGGGCCTCAACCATCAGATTACTACCCGCCTCTGTCACAATATAGGCCTAGCCCTAGGATTATTACCCGAATCCGATACTGTGCTTTCCCTATTTCTGAATGGCTTGTCTTTGTCGCTTTCTCTTTTCTTCTTCAAAACCTGTGAACACAAAATAAAACAAACACAAAAGGAATGAAAAATGGGTTACGTGTATGCATGCATGCATGTGTTTCTTATCCCGTCGGGTTAGGTCTTCCGCCAATTCCCTTGGTGATTGCTCAGTCTTTTCTTCCTCAAGTAAAGTACTGTTTCAATCTGTCCACTTCGATCGGCTCGGTGAACTCATTCTCCTCTAAATTTGACAGTCTCACTGTCCCGTTTCCCATTGCTGAATGGCTATCCTGTCTTTTCTGCTTGCTTCTTCCAAAAATTCACCGGGTTTGAAATATCGCTGAGTATCATAGTACCAAGGTTGAATACTTTTGTCAAATATACTTATGTTGCAGAGACTCAGGCAAGTTAACGAAATGAACATCTTTATTATCAATAAGAAAAGGTTCGAACAAATAGACAAAATCAATGTCTCTATTAATAAATGCTGGATCACAACTGAATAAGATCTGGGAGACAAACATCTCCATAAATTGCAACTTTATTCTTCCTTACTTTCTTATTTCCTTCGACCATCAATTTCTCCAGGTACAGTAGTTCTTCTTCGAACTCACTTCTCCCTTTTGCAACCACCGTCTCATCACTGTCTGAGAAGTTTTCCCAAAGATCCTCCCTCTGCTTTATTTCACTTTTACCACTGTTGCCCCGTATCCCCGTGCAAGAAGTTTGGTAGTTGTGGGTTTGGAAGACAAGATCGTCGGGTAGGCCGGAGTCAATAATGTGGGTAGGTGGAAGTTTTCTGTGTGTTTTGGCTTGTTCTTTTTCCGGGTTTGGTATTTTATGGGAGTCGATGAGGTCCTGGATCTCATGCCTAAAGCGGGAGCATTTTTCAGTTTCGTGGCCTCTTTGCCGATGGTAGTGACAGTAAAGGTTTAGCTTAAGGTAGCGTGGTACAGGGTTTGGAAGTGGTCTGGGCTCTAAGGGAATTATGAGTCCTTGCTTTTCCAGCTCTTTAAACACCTCTAATAAAGGTCTACCAAGTTTGGAGAATCGTCTGTTTCTGACAGGGGCAACCTCAGGGGAAGTGGGCTTGGTCTCCGAAGGTTCCCCGATGATCTTTCCATTCTGATTGTACATCTCTCTATTATCGGCTATACAGAGTACGGTCAAACTGGCCACAACATTAGTCAGAACTTGCAATATCTCAATAATTCCTGTTACTTTGGTCTCCAATTGATCCAGGTGGGATCCCTCGTTGGCTGACTCACTCATGTTGGCTGATGGTCTTCTGACAAGTCTTCCCCCAACCCAACGGGTATCTATGATGGCTTTTTAGAACACAAGGAGTTAGCATGATGCGTGTATGCATGAGTGCATGTCATGTATGCGATGTATGGAATAAATAAGCTTATAAAAGAATTTGCATTAATTGGCCCATTATCATTTTAAAGTGTTCAATCATATTGGTGCAAACTTGTCCCGGTTGAAATGGTGTAGGCATTGCATTTTTGCATATCAGCCCGGTGATGAGTCTCGTATGGAGACACTACCTCTTTAGTTGTGAAAGTCGCGGGAAACGAACGTTGGAAGAGTAAAGTTGGAAACTGAAATTTTGTTGGAATTTATCTAAGTTGTTTCGCTTCGGGTTCGCTTGTTGGTCCTCTGTTTTAAAACACACCAAACCCATTAAATCACAATTAAATAATTAAAACATTTAAAAATACATGTCACTAACTAAATTAAAACCAATTAATTAAACTTAACTTAAATTAAATTAATCTCATTCCTAAAATGCATAAATCACATTCATAATTTAATTAAATCACCTATCAATTTAAATAAATCATATCCTTAACTAAAAAGAATAAATCAAATAACTTCCCTTAATTAAAAGATTTTCCCTATCACATACTAAATTAAAAATATCTCTTAATTAATACACAAATTTGATTCCTTCCCCAACAAGGTAAAACCCATCCCCTTGCCTATAAAAATAACCCCTCTCCACACATTCAAACCCCTGGCTAGCTGGCTCATTCTCACAAAAACAAAACACATCAAATAAACCCTAATATTCTAAGCTCGTTCTCCCTCGGCAACACACCTGATTCCCTTCACTGTTCAGCCAAGTCTCAAGCTCACGCATAATTCAACAGCCTTCAACGCACTTATCACACCTTCACGTAAGCCATTAATCACGCTTTCAACAAAGCAGCTCACTGACCCCCTTCAACAATCATAAACCCTCAACGTGTCACTCTCTTTGACACGCAAACAATAAACCCTTCACAGCCTTCACGCTAATAGCCCATATAGCCCACAACACTAGCCACGAACCAACCCTGCTCGACGCCCCTCAAACGCCTCAACCTTCACGCACCTATAGCCTCCACTCATCAGCCCTTCATCACGCCTTCTCTCCCAGCCATACACGTGAGCAACCATCACGCCACTGCCCCTCATTTACCTAGCCAACGTGCCACAAACTGCACTTAACACCCTCACGTAGCAGCACACACGGTTCATTCAAACACAGCCACTTCACGCCTAAGGTCCTTCACTCAACCCGCCTGACACCACACTGCCCCTTTGACATTCATCAGCCCTCATTCTGCTCATCAAAATCACGCCCAAAAAGCCACAAACCTACCCTCCAAATCACCTCAAACAGCCCCCATAAACCCTTGAAAATGTCCAGATTTTAGCCACAAAACTGCATCAAAAGCTGCACAAAACAGTCCCAAAAAACTGCCAAAAACCAGTCCCTTAATTACCCCAAAATAGCGACCAAAAAATACAACAAAAACAGCAGCGAAACGGAGTAAAAACAGCAGCCCGAACAGCAAAACAGGGAGGAAAGACGTTGAGTTGGTGAACCAAAAGAGTTGCGGAGTATCGACCCTTCCGACGGCCGTGTAACGCGCTTTTGAGAGACGACAAAAGAGGTTAGACCTGAGGGCCCCTTTTTTATTTATCTTCTTTCGTTTTATTTCATTTTTTTTAAAATATTATTGCATGAGAGTCGTTTGGAAGCATGATGTGATTGTTGGATGAGCGGGACATGTGTTCCCTTTTGTGGTATAATCGGATGGAAACCCGGACGTAAATTCCGTAGCCGATTCCGAATGGACGGTAGTGCGGTCTGCACTCGGGATACAATGCCACGTACCACTTAAGATATACATATCTCGTCTCATCCAAATTTGTATTTGAGCATGTCATAGTTCTAGGTCGTTTATTTATTATTTTAAACGTGATTTAATTTAGTCTTGTTATAATTTATTTCCAAAACATGATTGTGTTATTTAGGCATGTTGTTTCTTCATTCTTTATGCATGATGTTTCGTTTAGTTTATGTTTAGGTTTAATTAGTTATTTGTTTACTTTGGTTTAATGGTTCAATATGCTTGTTGTGTTATATTGCGTGGAGTTATTTGGATGAAAGCATGTTAGATCTAAGTACCCTTGAGCATGATTATTGAGTAGACTCGGTTGATTGATTGCACAAATTATATCATCACAAGTGACATAAGTAAGGGACCATTCCGAACCCAACGGTTTGAGGTCTTCCCTTGCGAGGGGTGAGTGTGGCCTTAAATCTTTGTCCCGGTTCACACCGGGTGGCGACTCCATGTTATTTCGTACTTCCCAACCAGGCCGCGAGCCTAGAACAGCGTCGCCCAGGTTCTGTTGTCCACAGTCTGGCGACTCCACTGGGGATCTAGAGAATTGGCCTCGAAATCATGTCTTGTGATGTGTATGATTTGTGCTTTAGTTGACCGATTCTGTAGTGGGTTGAGGGGGTTTAATCAAAGGCATTATTAAAGCTAGGTGATGATTTGGTGTTTTCCTTCATTCACTACCCTTCGGGGAAAAGCTGTGAAATCACCTAGATAATCGTTATCCGTAGCTCGTTGTGATGGACTAATTTGGAGGACTCGTTGTTTATTCCTGACACCAAGCGATAAGAGCCTAAGGGGCTTGGGTACTTAAGAGAGCCTTGCTCCACCCTCCCTCTGGGGAATCTACAACGGGAAATCCATTTGACAGTCAGTCACACACCGTAAACTCGTGGCACGTACCTTTGGGTATAAAAAAGGTGCGCTCTACTTGGTCGCTCGGACCCTTGAGTGGGGAGACCTAGTTGTGGGTAATCCTTCGTCGACGGGAGCTTTTGTCTATACCCCTGTAAACCCGCGTATTGGACCATTTTCATTTGGATTCAGTTGGACTTGTTGTCATGGAGTATGGGCTTGTTGGGCCATTTAAACTAGGACGAGTCTGTGCTTTATGGCAATCGGGCCAAAAGTTTCTAAAATGCTGATGGGCCAACTAGTGTAAAATTCTTATGAGCTTATATATTACATGCATATTATGTCTCATACATCCCATGCATCTCATGCATACATGCATCATGTTAAACCTCGTGTCTTAAATCATAGATATCCGTTGGGTTAGAAAAAAGAAAGACTTGTCAAAGGAGAGTTTAGCAAACATTGACATCGTGGAAAAGGAAACCGAGGAACAAAGAACTTTACTGCAAGGATAGAAAGACCATGGTGGGCCCAAAAAAAGAAAGAAAAAAAAGAGAGAGAAAAAAATGTTGTCCTTGATAGTTAGACATAAGTCCAATGATGAAATCGTTTGCTTTAGGGTGAAATCTTAGAAACGATAAACTCTTGATGTGCTTTTATCTGATACTTTGAGTGATTGATCTATATTAGACTCGTAAGCACTTGATTATGGTTCTTAGCAGTGAAAACCTGAGTAGTTAGCAAAGTGACTAGTTGAAGAAATTGTAGGTCGATGAATGACCGTTCGCCTAAATGTCTATCCTGATTTACTTGTGTTATGATTGTGGTATGGTTGAAAATAAAAGAAAAGTCTCTAAAGAAAAGAATTGAACCGCCTATAACCGATAAGCGTGAAGCTACCCATGGGCGAGTATTAGGACCACCATGAGGAGAAATGCTACCTTAAAGGGTAGGTGTGTTGAAAAAAAAAAGAGAAAGAAAAGAGAGAAAAAGAAAGAAAAAGGAAAAAAAGAAGTTCAAAATGAAAAAAAAAGAAAGAGACAAAGAGAAAGAAAACCATACCACATTGAGCACAGAAAAGCAACTGCAGGCATAATTGAGACATCTAGGTTGGTTTGACCCATCGATCCCAGTTTTTTGACGAAATCATTGAGTTGGCTTACCTGGGGATGAATTTGCAAAGGAACCTTTGCACACACACACTTTGAGTCTGGCTTAGATCATTTATTCAAAGACTTGGATTTGAGTTGCATTGAATGTTTTGAAGGTTCTCTGGTTTCAATACTGGGCATTCTTTGAGGGCAATAATATGTATAACTATTGAGACTATTTCGTAGCATAGTATGATGATATAGAAGGCCCCATCATGTGGTTCATCTTGACCAAGTGCAAACAGCGGAGAGCAGAAAGCTAAAACCAAGACTGGGGGTGACCAGTCTACCACACCGTGAATCAAGGACATAACAAGATATTGAGTCATGAGACCAGAGAGAAGACTGAGCAGTCGCCTGGAGAACTGGTGGAAGACCTAACCCAACGGAATAGGAAATTCATTCATGCATGCATACATGTAACATATTTTGCATTCTTTTTGTGTTTGTTTCGTTTTGTATTCACAGGTTTCAAAGAAGAAAAAGAGAAAGCGGCAAAGACAAGCCAACCAGAATGAGCAACATATGAGTAGTAGTTTTGGGGATGAGTCCCAGGGTTGAGGCCCATATCAGTTTTAGTTTTAGGGATGAGTCCCGGGGGCGAGGCCCACACCAGCATTGATATCAGTTTTAGGGATGAGTCCCAGGGCTGAGGCCCATATCAGTATCAGCATGGGGGCGAGGCCCACATCAGTATCCGTTTGGGGCGAGGCCCATATCAGTATCAGCATGGGGCAAGGCCCACATTAGAGTCAGCATGAGGGCAAGGCCCATATCAGTATTCATTTGGGGATGAGTCCCGGGGTTGAGGCCCACATCAATATCTGTTTGGGGCGAGGCCCATATCAGTTTAGGGCGAGGCCCACGTCAGTATCAGTTTTGGTGCAAGGCCCACATCAGTTTCAGTTTTGGGGCGAAGCCCACATCAGTATCAACTCAAGGCTGAGGCCCACATCATCAGAATTTTGGAATGAATCCAGGGAATGAATCCCAGGGCTGAGGCCCACATCGCCAGATTTTGGAATGAATCCAGGGAATGAATCCCAGGGCTGAGGCCCACATCGTCAGATTTTGGAATGAATCCCAGGGCTGAGGCCCATATCATGAGAATTTGGAATGAATCCCAAGGCTGAGGACCACCTTATCAGAATTTGGAATGAATCCAGGGAATGAATCCCAGGGCCGAGGCCCACGTCGTCAGAATTTGGAATGAATCCAGGGAATGAATCCCAGGGCCGAGGCCCACGTCGTCAGAATTTGGAATGAATACAGGGAATGATCCCATAGCCGAGGCCCACATCTTCAGAATTTGGAATGAATCCCAGGACCGAGGCCCACGTCTTCAGAATTTGGAATGAATCCCAGGGCCGAGGCCCATGTTGTCAGAATTTGGAATGAATCCCAGGGCCGAGGCCCACATCAGCATCAGTTTAGGGCGAGATCCACATCAACATCATTTTTGGGCGAGGCCTACATCAGCATCAGTTTAGGGCGAGGCCCGTATTAACATCAGTATCAGTCTTGTCGGGTATGGCATTCTGGGGGAGGCCTACATTACATCAATATCAGTCTTGCCGGGTATGGCATTCTGGGGGCGAGGCCCACATTACATCAGATCAGTTTCTGCCGGGTATGGCACTCTGAGGGCGAGGCCCACATTAGTTCAGTATCAGTTTCTGCCGGGTATGGCATACTGGGGGTGAGGCCCACATCAGCATCATATCGAAGGCGAGGCCCAGTTCAGTTCAGGAAGAAAGCCTGCATTCAGCTCAGTATGGGAATAAAGCCCACATTCAGTACAGTTCAGGAATAAAGCCTGCATCCAGTTCAGTTCATGAAGAAAGCCTACATCCAATATAGTCCGGGAATGGACAGTCCGGGAATGGACACGCCAAGAATGGCACGCCGGGAATGGCACTCCGAGAATGGAGATATAGTCCGGGAATGGACATGCCGAGAATGGCATGCCGGGAATGGCACTCTGAGAATAGAGATACACTCCGGAAATGGAGCACGGTTCGGAAATGGACCATCATCATATCAGCGATGCCTCGGAAATGGGTTTAGCATGCCGAAAATGGCACTCCGGAAATGGAGCACGGTTCGGAAATGGACCATCATCACATCAGCGATGCCTCGGAAATGGGGTTTAGCATGCCGAAAATGGCACTCCGGAAATGGAGCACGGTTCGGAAATGGACCATCATCACATCAGCGATGCCTCGGAAATGGGGTTTAGCATGTCGAAAATGGCACTCCGGAAATGGAGCACGGTTCGGAAATGGACCATCATCACATCAGCGATGCCTCGGAAATGGGGTTTAGCATGCCAAAAATGGCACTCCGAAAATGGAGCACGATTTGGAAATGGACCATCATTATATCAGCAATGCCTCGGAAATGGGGTTTAGCATGTCGAAAATGGCACTCCAGAAATGGAGCACGGTTCAGAAATGGACCTCATCACATCACAGCAATACTCCGGGAATGGAGATCGGTTCGGGAATGGACCACAACACGGTGACGGTTCGGGAATGGACCTCATCACATCACAGCAACACTCCGGGAATGGAGATCGGTTCGGGAATGGACCACAACACGGTGACGGTTCGGGAATGGACCTCATCACATCACAACAACACTCCGGGAATGGAGATCGGTTCGGGAATGGACCACAACACGGTGACGGTTCGGGAATGGACCTCATCACACCACAATACATCAACGGTTCGGGAATGGACCAGGGGTCGAAGCACCTCAACATCATATCAACTCAACACAGCAGGCGGACCATGTGGCAGCTGGCGAGCCAGGTAAGTAAAAATGCATTGCACGTACTTTGATAGGAATTGTCATTGTCACACACTGCACAAGTCCCATCAAAGTGGGGGCGACTGTAGGCATTGTATTTTTGCATATCAGCCCGATGATGAGTCTCGTATGGAGACACTACCTCTTTAGTTGTGAAAGTAACGGGAAACGAACGTTGGAAGAGTAAAGTTGGAAACTGAAATTTTGTTGGAATTTATCTAAGTTGTTTCGCTTCGGGTTCGCTTGTTGGACCTCTGTTTTAAAACACACCAAACCCATTAAATCACAAATTAAATAATTAAAACATTTAAAATACATGTCACTAATTAAATTAAAACCAATTAAATTAAACTTAACTTAAATTAAATTAAATCTCATTCCTAAAATGCATAAATCACATTCATAATTTAATTAAATCACCTATCAATTTAAATAATCATATCCTTAACTAAAAAGAATAAATCAAATAACTTCCCTTAATTAAAAGATTTTCCCTATCACATACTAAATTAAAAATATCTTTTAATTAATACACAAATTTGATTCCTTCCCCAACAAGGTAAAACCAATCCCCTTGCCTATAAAAATAACCCCTCTCCACACATTCAAACCCCTGGCTGGATGGCTGGCTCATTCTCACAAAAAAAAAACACATCAAATAAACCCTAATATTCTAAGCTCGTTCTCCCTCAGCAACACACCTGCTTCCCTTCACTGTTCAGCCAAGTCTCAAGCTCACGCATAATTCAACAGCCTTCAACGCACTTATCACACCTTCACGTAAGCCATTAATCACGCTTTCAACAAAGCAGCTCACTGACCCCCTTCAACAATCATAAACCCTCAACGTGTCACTCTCTTTCACACGCAAACAATAAACCCTTCACAGCCTTCACGCCAATAGCCCATATAGCCCACAACACTAGCCACGAACCAACCCTGCTCGACGCCCCTCAAACGCCTCAACCTTCACGCACCTATAGCCTCCACTCATCAGCCCTTCATCACGCCTTCTCTCCCAGCCATACACGTGAGCAACCATCACGCCACTGCCTCTCATTTACCTAGCCAAGTGCCACAAACTGCACTTAACACCCTCACGTAGTAGCACACACGGTTCATTCAAACACATCCACTTCACGCCTAAAGGTCCTTCACTCAACCCGCCTGACACCACACTGCCCCTTTGACCATTCATCAGCCCTCCTTCTGCTCATCAAAATCACGCCCAAACAGCCACAAACCTACCCTCCAAATCACCTCAAAACAGCCCCCATAAACCCTTCAAACTGTCCAGATTTTAGCCACAAAACTGCATCAAAAGCTGCACAAAACAGTCCCAAAAAACTGCACAAACCAGTCCCTTAATTACCCCAAAATAGCGACCAAAAAATACAACAAAAACAGCAGCGAAACAGAGTAAAAACAGCAGCCCGAACAGCAAAACAGTGAGGAAAGACGTTGAGTTGGTGAACCAAAAGAGTTGCGGAGTATCGACCCTTCCGACGGCCGTGTAACGCGCTTTTGAGAGACGACAAAAGAGGTTAGACCTGAGGGCACCCTTTTTTATTTATCTTCTTTCGTTTTATTTCATTTTTTTTAAAATATTATTGCATGAGAGTCTTTTGAAGCATGATGTGATTGTTGGATGAGCGGGACATGTGTTCCCTTTTGTGGTATATCGGATGGAAACCCGGACGTAAATTCCGTAGCCGATTCCGAATGGACGGTAGTGCGGTCTGCACTCGGGATACAATGCCACGTACCACTTAAGATATACATATCTCGTCTCATCCAAATTGTATTTGAGCATGTCATAGTTCTAGGTCGTTTATTTATTATTTTAAACGTGATTTAATTTAGTCTTGTTATTTAATTTCCAAAACATGATTGTGTTATTTAGGCATGTTGTTTCTTCATTCTTATGCATGATGTTTCGTTTAGTTTATGTTTATGTTTAATTAGTTATTTGTTTACTTTGGTTTAATGGTTCAATATGCTTGTTGTGTTTATTGCGTGGAGTTATTTGGATGAAAGCATGTTAGATCTAAGTACCCTTGAGCATGATTATTGAGTAGACTCGGTTGATTGATTGCACAAATTATATCATCACAAGTGACATAAGTAAGGGACCATTCCGAACCCAACGGTTTGAGGTCTTCCCCTTGCGGAGGGGTGAGTGCGGCGTTAAATCTTTGTCCCGGTTCACACCGGGTGGCGACTCCATGTTATTTCGTACTTCCCCACCAGGTCGCGAGCCTAGAACAGCGTCGCCCAGGTTCTGTTGTCCACAAATGGCCCAACAGGTTACACTTCACGATAACATAACCAAATAACTTCAAATGATAAAAGGCCTATACATAAAATGGCCCATCGGCATTTTAGAAGCCTTTGGCCCAACTGTCAAAGGACACGAACTCGTCCCAGTTTAAATGGCCCAACAAGTTCACATCTCTTGACAAAAGGTCCAATTGGATCCAAATAACGATGGTCCAAAACACAAACATAACAAGATAATTCAAGCATAAAGCAATAAATTCTATAGAGTGGCCCACCAATATTTCAGAAGCTTTGGGCCCAATCGTCATAGGATACAAACTCGTCCCAGTTTAAATGGCCCAATAAGTTCGCATTTCTGATAAAGAGTCCAACTGCATCCAAATAAGGATGGTCCACAAGCACAAGGAAATAGTTGCTATAGGCCATACAACCCCGGTCTACGCGTGGGTTCGTGGGAGTATAGACAAAGACTCTCGCTGGCGAATGATTGCCCACAACTAGGTCTCCCCACTCAAGGGTTCGAGCGACCAGTGAGCGCACATTTTTTATACCCTAAAGTACGTGCTAACAAGTCATAGAGTGTGACTAACTGTCAAATGGATTTCTTGTTGCAGATTCCCCAGAGGGAGGGTGGAGCGAACTCTCTTAAATACCCAAGCCTCTTATGCTCTTATCGCTTGGTGACAGGAATAAGTAACAAGTCCTCCGGATTAGTCTGTCACAATAGGCCAATGGTCATGATTATCTAGGTGCCTTCACAGCTTTTCCTTATAGAAAGGTAGTGAATGAAGGAAGACACCAAACCATTACATAGCCTTAAAATGTCTTTGATCAAACCCCTATTTTACCCACTGTAGACACGGTTAATTAAAGCACAAATCCAAACGTTATAAGACAATATTTCGGGGTCGATTCTCTATCCCCAGTGGAGTCGCCAAACTATGGGAACACAGGAACTGGGCGACGCATGCTGTTCCGGGCTCACGGCCCGGTTGGGAGTACGGAGTAGCCTGCGGGGGACTAAATCGGAGAATAATGGAGTCGCCACCCGGTGTGAACCAGGACAAAGATTTAAGGCCGCACTCACCCCTAGCAAGGGAAGACCTCAAACCATTGGGTTCGGAATGGTCCATTACTTATGCCACTTGTAGTGAAATGATTTGTGCAATAATTTAACCAAACCTAAGCAATATTTATTTCTAAGGAGTATTCTACTTTTAAGTTCACATGCATGAAAGTAATCATCATAACGGCAAACATGCAATAGCACACGATAATCTCATGAACATGTTTCGATCATATAATGCGGAAAACAAAGAACAACCTAAATATAATGCAAATTCCAAACGCAACATAAAGGACTAAATCATGCTTAAGAACAAAGTAGCATACTAACGGCCTAATCATGCTTGAATACCATCTCACGAACACATCAAATAAATAAATGCAGGAATTCAAACAACATGATTGACTACATGATACAAGAGAAATCACCTAAGAAACAATTATGCATGACATGTGATGAAAAGAACTCAGTTCAGTGTATGCGCGTTCGTGTAGCGTTCGAAAATGTGTTCGAACGGTAAACAGAAGGTTCTCGTTCGTGTGGCGTTTGATAACGCGTTCGAACGGGACCAGACCTGATGAAACAAATGCATGCGCGTTCGAGTAGCGTTCGTAAACACGTTCGAACGGTAAACAGAAGGTTCACGTTCGTATAGCGTTTGATAAACGCGTTCGAACGGGAGCAGACAGAAAACATGCATTCGTGTGGCATTCTGAAACGCATTCGAATGAGGTTACAATAGTGACCTCCAAAATACAGTAAACAACATGAAACATACATGAACGGATAAATAGATGACACCTAATAAATAATAACGGGCTAAAAGGCGCGGTAAAGCATCGTGGTAAAGGATTTTAACCTCTCAAAATAGAGGACCTTTAATCGCACTTACTAATCCCATGCGCAATGCAACATGATGCATGATTATGCAAGAAGATGACATACAAAGAAAAGTGAATAACGAAATGAAAGGCATGGCGAAGTACCGTGGTAAAGGTTCTTTAACCCCTCGAAATGGAGGACCTTTAATCCAACTTACTAAGCCCATGCGCAATACATCATAATGCATATAAAAATAAAGACAACAATATCGGACTTCGTATACCCGATTGAACATATATCACATTCAACCGACTATACATCATCCGACGCGGCAAAGCATCATGGTAAAGGATTTTAACCTCTCAAAATAGAGGACCTTTAATCGCACTTACTAAGCCCATGCGCAAACAATACAAGACATATATAAAAAGTAAAGACAACGATATCGGACTTCGTGTATCCGATTGAACATATCTCGCATCCAATCGAATATACATTATCCGGTGCGACAAAACATCATGGTAAAGGATTTTAACCTCTCAAAATAGAGGACCTTTAATCGCACTTACTAAGCCCATACGCTTTATCTCATCATTACATAAACAAATAACATGCGGAAATCAAGTAGCGAATAAAAAAAAATCAAAACAACATAAAACAAAATATGTGCCGTTTGCTCAAGTGGTATATGGAGTTGTATCCCGATTACAGATCATACTACCGTCCATTCAGAATCGGCTATGAAATTTATGTCCGGGTTTCCATCCTATATACCACAAGAGGCGACACACTTTCCATTTTATTCAAGGGCCACAACACACATCATTTCATAATAATCATGCATTTTCTATCTATTCAAGGGCCACAACATCCATCATTTCACAATAATCATGCAGATAAAATTCAATAAACAGTAAAAATACGAATGAAAATTGATGTGAAAAGTACCCTCATGTCTAACCTTTTATGTCGACTTTGGAAGCACGTTACAAGTCCGTCGAAAGGGGTAGTACTCCGCAACTCTTCCGGTTCACTGGTTCAATGTTTTTACTCGCTGTTTGAATGTTTTGGCCACTATTTTCACTTCGTTTTGCTGCTGTTTGTGCTGTATTTTCTGGTCACTGTTTTGGTGTATTATGGGACTGTTTTGGTGGTTTCTAAAGGGTCTTGGGGGGCTTGCTGTTTCGGGGGTATGTTCTGGACTGTTTTAGGCAGTTTTTGTCACCGTTTTGGGGTTGATTTAGGGTGTTTTCTGGACTATTTTCAGAGTCAGATTTGCGGGAATCCTGGGCAGTAAATGGAGTGTTATGCGCTGAATGGCTGGTGGACGTGAAGTTTTGGTGGCTGCCGAGTGTGTTGAAGTTTGTTGGCTTTTCTTAAGGGGTGTGAGGGCTGATGGATGAAGGGTGAAGCGTTCTTGTGCGTGGGCTGTTTTTAGGGTTTTGTGGCTCAGTGCATGGGGCTGCAGTTTGTGCGTGAGAAGGTCGGGCTGTGTTGCGTGCTTAGTGAATCTACGTGTGTTCGTTTGGGAGGGGTTTCTCAGTGAAGGTTGCTAGGTGAGTGGAGTGGCTGCTGTGTGTATCATTTGTGAATGGGCTGACTTGGGGCTAAGAGAGAGATGAAGGCGAGAGGTTCCAAGAGAGAGCTGATGAATGTTTTTTTTTATTTTTTTTTTTTTTGTGTTTGTGGCCGTGAATCGTCTCTGAGAGAGCTTTAGGGTTTTCTTTTTATTTGTTCTTTGTTTTTGTCGTGAGAGAGGAGAGGTCTTAGGGTTGGATTTGTGTTCTTTTTATAGTTGGGTATTAGGGTTTTTAAACAAGGAAATCAATCAAGTAATTTATGTGTGTATTTAATTTTAATTATTTAAGGCAAGAAATTATTTAATTTAGGAGGGGATTATTTAAATTAGGGGAGTGATTTGTTTATTTAGGAATTGATATTTGTATTTTGGATTTTATTTTGATTTCAAGTTATTTAATTTAACTTAATTGTATTTTAATTTAATTTAATTTAATTAGCTTTAATTTAAGTTGATTTAATTTGTGACATGTATTTTAAATGTTTTAATTATTTTTAGATTGGGCTTGGGTGAGATGGGCTTGGTGTGTGTCTTATGGGGTTTGGGCTAAGGGTGTGTTTTAATAACGGAGGTCCAACAAGCGAGCCTGAAGCTAAACAAGCGACTAAAATCTAACAAAAATACCGGTTCCCTTCCGACGTCCGTTTCCCGCGGCTCCCGCGACTTAAAAGGTAGTCCTCCAAATGAGTCTCATCATCGGGTCTTACATGCAAAAATGCAGTGCCTACACATAGCCGATTCCAAGTGGACGGTAATGTGGTCTACACTGGGGATACAACTCCACTTACCATTGGAATTTATAATCCGCATAGATTAATTAAATGGTTTAATTAAAATCTTGTCCATTTTAGAATTTTAAATTTTAAATTTATTATTGATCCAATATTTTAAAAGTTAAAATAAATTAGGTCACTAAAACTAGCTTAATTAAATTAGTTTAATTGGGTAAAATAATTAGTAGAGACTAATAGAAATTAGTGACTTAAATTTTAAGAGTTAAAATTGGTAAGGTCACTAATAGTGCACTAGTGTAAATAAGAGTTATGTTTTTAACTGCGAATAAATTTATTGACACTAGTAAATTAAAATATTAGATATTTTAAAATAGAAAGCTTAATTTTAAAATAGTGAGTGGGAGATGGATATATGACAATATATCCCTGTGATCTCTATTGTTAGTCCGAAAATCTGAGATTAAAAGGCGTCTCGAGACGACTTTGTTTTCGTCCCCTACAGATGATGTCCATTTTAGGTCAACATCAAGTTTGGATTTTGATAAGTGCATGAAAGTGTACTTTGAACTTCACTAACTCGAATTATTTATCATGTATTTAATCTTAATTAGAGTTTATTTTGTGTCTTGTTATTAGGAAGCAATGAACATGAAGAATGGAGCAATTACACATGTTTCGGGACCTACCAAATGCAATGGACACGCGCGGGAGCATCGGAAGCACAGAATCAGTGAGCCAACAAGGGAAGCAGCAAGCGCCGCGACGCCCACTTCTTGGCACCGTGGCGCCACCCAGAAACTTTGCCAAACAACATGGCCGAGAGTTGGGAGCCACAACCCCTGTTTTCTGGCGCCGCGACGCCCCGGAACAGTCCCAGAAGCTTATTTTGGTCGTCTTTTACGCATATATGGACTCCATGGATTCCTTATCTAAACCCAACTTCGTCCAAACCCTAAAATGTAGGAAACGATTTCCTTGCGTAGGGGAAACGTCTTAGGCACCCGGATCAGACTTGAAAATTTTTTCTACCATTCCCTTTAAGTTGCCGAATATGACCAGCAGTACCAGTGAAATTTAACTACTGTTTTGAACAAAATTTCAGCCCCGAAATAGTCCTGGAACAGTCCCCGAACAGCCCTGAACAACAATACAAAAATCGGATTGTTTTGGACATAAAATGCGCCCAAACCACAACCAAAACAGTCCACTATTTCCGTGAACTGCAGTGACATTTTCAAGTCTAATTTTTCAAAGAAAAATAGTCCCAACACAATCCCAAAAGTCCCCTATGTGTTTCCCAAAAATTCTGGATTGATACAAGATCAAACCGAATCCCGAATCACACAAACAAGTGCTAAGCAATGGACAATAAAACACCCCACTGCCGTGAGTTGTATTAGATGAAAAGAATAATTTTAGTTTAACGCCACAAAGTCTTCCTAGCTATGTCTCACAACCAACGGAAACTAGTGTGGGTTAGTCTCATAAAATTAATCCCTAAACAATTTAGAGATGAATGTCACACAAGATTTTTATTTATTTTTATTCTTGCTCTTCCTATTATTTTCTCAACACTTGAGAGAGTTTGAAGAAGAAGAAGATGGTGGCTAGGGTAAAAAGAAATTATATCTCAAAAGAAAAACATATTTTTCTTTTTATACTTAGGGTTATTTTATTTTCAAAAAAACAAAACTCTTTCCCCTTCCCATATGTAAGTTTCGGC
Organism: Zanthoxylum bungeanum; assembly: GCA_019454045.1. Classification (NCBI taxonomy): domain Eukaryota; kingdom Viridiplantae; phylum Streptophyta; class Magnoliopsida; order Sapindales; family Rutaceae; genus Zanthoxylum; species Zanthoxylum bungeanum. The sequence continues at coordinate 68,981 of SKCR01006523.1, forward strand.
CATACAAGGATTTTGGTATTAATTTTGCAACAAAAAATTTAATTACCATAATGGAATATATGTTACAAAATTAAATGTGTAATTACCTTTCAAAAAGTGTAACTACCAAATTTTAAATCCAAGAGTTTTGCAACTTAGCATAACTCACCAAGAGTTTCCAAAATTTAATGCAAGAGTTTTGTAACCTAGCATAACTCACCAAGGGTTTCCAAAACCCAAGATTTGGAAATTCCAAAATTGGCCTCATTAAATTATATAATATATAATTTAATATTATGCATTCAATAATTATCATATAATTATAAAATCATATATTAACTTTTAATATATTGTTTCAAGTGTGACAAAATATTATTAATCATATTATAATATTTATACATATGTGGGTATATAATTGGACTATCCAATTACACTAAATCCGCTACAGTATATTGAGCTAGCACGGGGACCAAATGAACCAACAGTTTTGAGCTCCAATAATCTCGAAATATTAATTAAGCTCTTAATTAAATATTCTGAATTATTAACTCCGGGTTATTCCACTAAGAACCCGAAGCTGCACTCTCGTTACTGCAGATGGTATATTAAGCCGAACCAAGTCGGTATCTATCGATATAGTCACTACATATAGATTAACCCTTCATGAGTATCTCGTAATTAGAGTCGGGGTCATAATGTCCGTTATACCCCTTTAATTATTTTTACCTTAAGTACCATTGATTCTCTAATGAACGATTTATTCATAACCATTATGAATTTTAATCTTTTTATTCGTAATAGAAAGACTTGAGCGCTCTAACCGTTCAAGTACCGAATCAACCCTTAAGAAAGATACTCCTCTACTTCTCGCAAGAATGAGTGAACTCCATGTCTATATAAAACGTCCCTTGCTACACACCAGACCATATCTCCAAAGTACGTAGCTATTGGTCGAGACTGGTACACCAACCTCACCTTTGTAAATCAAAGTACATAGCCTGCCATGCAAGAGTTCGTAGTACACTCAGGATTAAGATCAATCCATATATGAAAATCTAGTAGATCGAAATGATTTTCTTTGTTTAACGAATATTATAAGAAAGTCATTTCCATTTGGGTCCAGTCCTATATGATCACATCATACAAGGTGCCTTCATTCTCATGTCTCTATATGGACGATCCCGGATCAAAGTCGCCATACAAATATAGAATGGACCACATCCATAGATAAACCACAAACAAAGTACATGCTTTGTTTGCTCTCTATGGACTATTTAAGATTACTAACTTCATACTTAAATCCTTTTGTTTATGACTCATACATTAAGTCTGAAGGCATATAAGTAATCTAGGGTAATCAAGAAAATTTATAATATGCGAAATTAAAACAAACACTTCGATAAGTGAATAATGCATCATTTTATTTCAAAACATATAAAGTCGTTTACATTACATGTAGCTCTAGGGCATACATCCCAACAATCTCCCACTTGCACTAGAGCAAATGGGACATGTCACGTAATCCTAGACCATCTAGGTGACCTTCAAACACTTTAAGCGACAAGGTCTTTGTAAACGGATCAGCCAGGTTATCTGAGGATGCAATCTTTATGATAGTAACATCTCATCTCTGCACTATCTCCCTGGTGAGATGATATTTCATCTCTATATGCTTTACCCTCTTGTGGCTTATTGGTTCTTTTGAATTCGCCACTGCACCACTATTATCGCAATAAAGTGTGAGTGGTTTATCAATATTTGGAATAACTTCCAGATCTCCCATGAATTTACGGAGCCAGACTGATTCTTTAGCTACTTCACAAGCTGCTACATATTCAGCCTCCATGGTGGAGTCAGCAATGCAAGATTTCTTTATACTCTGCCATACTATAGCCCCACCACTTAGGGTAAACACTGATCCAGATGTTGATTTCCTAGAATCGACATTTGTATGAAAATCAGAGTCTGTATATCCCCTTATGATCATATCCTCATCGAAATACACAAGCATATAATCTCTCGTTCTATTGAGATATTTGAGAATGTGTTTCACAACCACCCAGTGATCCAATCCTGGGTTCGACTGAAACATATTGACTACTCCCACTACAAAACAGATGTCCGGACTCATGCATAACATAACATATATGAGACTACCAACTGCTAAGGCATATGGGATATGTCTCATTTCCTCAACATCTTGAGGTGTCTTAGGAGAATATTCCTTTGAAAAATGAATTCCATGCCGATAAGGCAGATTGCCTTTCTTGGAATTCTGCATCCCAAATCGCACAAGGATCTTGTCGATATAGGATGTCTGAAACATAACTAACAGTGGTTTCTTACGATCCCAAAGTATCTGATTCCCAAGAACATAACTGTCCTCTCCCAAATCTTTCATTTGGAATTGGTTAGCTAGTCAGGTTTTCACGTCCAATAATATCTTTACATCATTCCCAATGAGTAAAATATCATCGACGTATAAAATAAGAAAAACCATCTTCCCGTCAATGACGTGCTTGTATACACAAGGCTCATCAATATTCTGATAAAAATCATAAGACTTGATCGTGGTATCAAATCTTATATTCCAAGATCGAGATGTCTGCTTAAGTCCATAAATGGACCTTTGCAGCTTGTAAATCTTTTACTCTTGACCTTGGGCTATGAACCCATCTGGTTGTACCATATAGATACTCTTATCAAGATTGCCATTCAAGAATGCAGTCTTGACGTCCATTTGCCAAGTTTCATAGTCATAATATGCGGTAATGAAAAGAAAAGTACAGATGGATTTGAGCATGGCTACTGGCGAGAAAGTTTCCTTATAGTCAACTCCCTCTTTCTGGGTATAACCCTTGGCCACTAGCCTAGCCTTGAAGGTCTGTACCTTCCCATCTGATCCCCTCTTCCTCTTGTAGATCCATTTGCAACCTATGGGTTTCACCCCATCAGGTTGGTCTACAAGTTCCCAGACTGAGTTGGAGTACATAGACTCCATCTCTAGGTTCATGGCTTTGAGCCATTCCTCTTTATCAGAATCATCCATTGCACTACGATAGGTCAATGGATCATCTATACCATCGCTGAATGCGACAACTTATGCCTCTCCAACTCCAAGATATCGATCAGATTGTCGTACAACCCTCTCACTATGTCTAGGTGGTAGATCATTCTGATGAGCTTGCATCTGACGCTCAGATTCGAAGGTGCTATGTATTTGTCAACTGTCATTGACGATGGTGTGCTGGTCGAACCAGCAAGTAACTCATCGAGTAACACTTTACTTCGAGGTTTAAACTCCCTCATATAATCCTCTTATAGAAACGTAGCATTTGTCGATACAAACACTTTGTTATCACCAGGACTATAGAAGAATCCACCCATAGTCTCCTTATGATAGTCTACAAATCGGCACACCTGTGAACGTGGCTCAAACTTTGTAGCAGATCGAGATCCAAGGAGCAGACCAAGTTGCTACTTTACCATGCTTTTACTTAGTAACCGTGCTTCTTGCCTTAGTAAGCAGAGATTGTGCTGGACACCCCCATATGCGAAAATGTCGTAAACTTATTTTACGACCACTCCACAACTCTAAGGGAGTCATAGGAAAAGACTTAGATGGAACTACATTAAGGATATGCATTGCAGTTTGTAATGCATATCCTCAGAACGAACTAGGTAATGAGCTATAACTAAACATAGATTTCATCATGTCTAGTAGAGTTTGATTTCTCCTTTCTACAACATCATTTTGCTGTGGTGTTCCAGGTGTTATGAGTTGGGATATTATCCCATGCTCAAGTAAGAATTCCTTGAAATCTCTGTCAATGTATTCTCCTCCACGATCTGATCGTAGAGTTTTGATTGTTTTACCTAACTGGTTCTCAACCTTAGCACGATACTCTTTGAACTTTTCAAAAGTATATAACTTCTGCTGCATTAAGTAAACATACCCATATCTAGAATAATCATCAATGAATGTGACGAAGTATTCATAACCACATCGGGCTCTTACATTAATCAGTCTGCAAATGTCCAAATGTATTAGCTCAAGTGGTTGACTGGCTCTTATACCTTTTCCAGTAAAAGGTCTCTTGTTCATTTTTCCTTCTAAACAGGATTCACAGACTAGTAAAGTTCTGAGCTTTAATTGGTTTAAGGTTCCAATCTTTATTAATCTGTCTATCCGGTCAAGGTTGGTATGACCAAGTCTAAGATGCCACGGATATGTGTCATCGTGAGAAATATTTTGCCGTTTAGTTTTAGGTTTCTTAATCTTAAACATTTCATCATTGAGCAGTGACCAATGTGTTAACGGTCTTAACACATACAAGTTATTTTATAAGTTTCATGTGCATATGGTTAATCCATTTCTACCAATAATAACTAAATTGCTATTAAAAGAAACTAAATAACCATCATCCAAAAGTTTAGAAACAGAATTCAAATTCCTGCGAAAACCAGGAATGAATAACAAATTGTTCAAATTTAAATAACTATTATTTGAAAATTTTAAACTAGAAACTCTCACTGCTCTTGCTGAAATGGCATCCTTTGTCCCGACCCTCATGGTGTAGTCACCTTCAGCAAGGTCACTCCATGAGTCAAGTAGCTGCAAAGAAGAACAAACATGATTAGTGGCTCCAGAATCAACAATTCAGGCGGATTTATCATCCTCCACTAATAGGGATTCGATAACGAGTAAATCATATTTACCTGTATCATTTTTCTCCTTCACCTCAGCAAAGGTATTTAGGACAATTCATTTTCCAATGCCCGTTCTTGTTGCAGTGGAAACACTTTACCTTGGGCTTGGCATCCTTGGAGCCTTTTTTGTTATTCTTTTTCATGGAAGTAGCCTTAGCCTTCCCGGTGCTATTATTCTTCATCTTTGCATATTTAGAAGACTCGGTAATATTTACCTCAGCATTGGACTTACGAGGATCCACAAGCATGGACTCGTAGTGGGTGAGCTCATTAAGCAGTTGGGTCAAAGTAAAAGTCAATTTGTTCATAACATAGTTGCTTTTAAACTGCAAGAAACTCTTCGGAAGAGTTTCCATAATCATGGTCACTTGGCTACGCTCGTCAATACGAGCTCCATGGGTTTCAGCAATGTTGAAATAGGTCATCATCCTCAAGACGTGCTCTCGGACTGATGTCCCATCCTTCATCCTAGCAGTCATCGCTGAGACCATGGCCTCATGACGTTGACGCTCCGAAGGCTGCGCGAACATGCCCTGCAATGACTCCATCATCTGAGATCCTGAAGCCATAGGTTCATGCTTTGCAGCAAGAACCTCAGACATCCATACTAGCAAGTAGCAGTAGGCTTTCTCATTTGCTGCGACCCATTTCTGGTAGGCATCATGCATAGCTTGGCCAATATTCCTGGCCGGCTCGGGAGGACACTCCTACGTCAGGACAAACTTTAGTCTTCGCAGAACAAGATATCATTCATTTTACTTTTCCACTTAACATAATTTTCTCCCGTTAATTTATCATTTGAGAGTATGGAAATAATTGGAGAAACCGTGGCCGAAAAATTAAATAAACATGCATTTAACATTCATTCATCGAATATTAAAAACATCACACAATTTTAGCATAAAATTAAACATGATGCATGAACCATGAATAAGGAATAAGAAACCTAAGAGAATTACTATGCCACATAAATCTATCATCCCACAAGTAAGTGACGCCGTAGGGTAGGTCAAGTACTTGCATGATAGATCGAGACAATCACAGTCGATTAATATATACGGGAATAACTCTTATTTCTATATTAACCAACTACCGTTTGATTTGATCAAGGAATTTTATTAACAGTTAATTATTCCTTTGTGAGTGTGACCCGCCGTTTCGGGATCTTTGGACTTAACAAGTGAAGTGCCGCCGTAGGGCAGGTCAGTTCACAAGATACATCTAGAATCCCTATCCTCTCGGAATCCAAACCTGATATTGACCCAAAATGGACACCATCCGTAGGGGACGAAAGCAAAGCCGTCTCGAGGCGCCTTTTGAGTCTCACATTTTCGGACTAACAACGGAGATCACGGAATATACTGTCGTATATCCCTCTTCCACTCACTATTTTAAATTAAAGGTTTCTATTTATGAAATATCTAATATTTTATTTTAACTAGTGTGAATAAATTTATTAGTGATCTAACAAAAAAGAATAACCAAATCATAACTCTGATTTACACTAGTACTCTATTAGTGATCTAACCAATTTTAACTCTTAAAATTTATATCATTAATTTCCATTAGTCTATACTAATAGTATTACTCAATTAAACTAATTTAATTAGAGTGGTATTAGTGACATATTATATTTTAACTTTTAAAATACTAGAACACTAATAGGTTTAAAAATTTAGAATCCTAAAATTGTCAAGATTTATATTAAACTATTTAATTAATCTTAGTGCGTTATAAAATCTAATTGTTCATGAAATTATATCTCGAGTGCAGACCACATTACCATCCATTCGGATTCGGCTATGGAATTTATGTCCGGGTTTCCATCCTATATACTAATGGAATTTATTATGCACTTATTAAGCCCAATATTTAGAATTCAAATTTTAAACCATAAAACAAATTAATCCAATTAATTATTTTTCCATGCATATCATATTCTAATTTAAACATTTTAAATCACATAAAATCACATTTCATGTCTATAATGATTATGCATCCAATGCATGTTATGGCATGTGAAATGCACGAGTGGGCACCCTAAGTTATATGACATGTTATTCAAACATTTCGAATTAAAACATACATATAATATAAAAAATATTTTACATTGACCGAGCTCTTATTTTTCTTATACTAATCTAATTAGCACAAAATTACCCTAGGCATCCATTGGTCTTCAATTCACGCTCCAATGTGGTGTTGGCTCATTTTACGACATCGGTGCTCCAAATTACAACAATTGAAATTTTTTACATTGGAAAAATAAAATTACAACAATTGCAAAAAAATGGCCTTATGACCTTACATCCCAAAATCAAAACCAACAATAAAATAAGAGCCGAAAAATTTACGACCAATGCAAAATCCATTCATCAAATGAAAAACAATAATCATCCATCATATGAATATTATTTTGTGCCTACTCATCTAATCATGCATATCAATATTTATAACTCATATAAATATATTAAAAAAAGTAACTTTAAATGAAAAAAAGAAGGGTTAAGATCACTTTTCAACCTTGCTCTCGATGTCAATTGTAGGAAACGCTACCTTGCCCAGCGGAAACGTCTTAGGCACTTGGATCGGACTTGAAATTTTTTTTTGCCCTTCCCTTTAAGTTGCCGAATGTGACCAACTGTACCACTGAAATTTTGCTACTGTTTTGAGAAAAATTTCAGCCCCGAAATAGTCCCGAAACAGTCCCCGAACATCCCCGAACAGCAGTGTAAAAATCAAAATATTTTGGACACAAAATACGCCCAAACCACAACCAAAATAGTCCACAATTTCCGTGAACTGCAGTGACATTTTTGTTAGGGTTGGTGCTCTGAGCGCCAATCCGGATCATATTTATGTCCGATTCATGAATACGAGCAATACATTTTTCCATAATATTACTAATTTAAATGGTAGCACCTCTTGTCTTTTATATACGTATTCGATCTAATTTCGATTAGATTGATTAGATTGAAACTAAATCTGATTTAGTGATATATATATATATTAGACAAAGATCACATGATTTACAACGTAGTGCACAATTCCAACATAGTTTCTAATTGACATTGGGAAGTGTCACTATAAGTTGTATATCCTCAAATTAAGTTCCTGGTCAAGATTTAATGACACTGGTCAGTTAGTAAAATCCGCTGAGACCAATACATGTCGTATATCAGACTAGGTCCGATGGTTTATCCCAATGAACCATGAGTATTGGAAGACTCTTATAGACGTGTAGGTGTTTATTTGATAAATACTGAATGACTCATCGAAGATTTCCTAATAGATGGTACACCAACGTCAATAGGAATCTTCTCGAGTTGAGTAGCATAGTGATTCTTTGACTTGAGATACCACTGTGGATATATGAGTTATCCTCCACACTTAGATGACAGTCACGTCACCGATCTATTTAGATCATAGCTCCGCCTGTTCGTTGTGTGTGGACTAATGCTCATGATATCCTGTGTGAATCAAGAAATGATCCATCAGTTCTGTGTACAGAGCATAGGTAGTCCATATGTGATTAGCAATCTGTTAAATCTATGGCCATAGTATTCTTCGGAAGTAAGTTCCATATGTTTTTTTTAGAGATTGCTAATTGATACGTCGTCAGGATTATTCCTATAGAGATTTGGCGTTTATATCTATATCTCTAGGATAATCTGGATACCTGTGATGAAGGGATTATACATATGCAGTGACCTCGACCTGTATGATTTAGCAAGTTTATCCGTGGTCATCATAATTTACGGGTGGGTGAATTATGGACACGAAATTAGATTTCGTGACGATATGCCTGAATCTAGAGAGTCTCACGAATGAAATATACTCGTAGAGCACTAGGGCAACTGTTATGAATAATACTGATTATTTATAACTCGTTTAATGGTGAAACGAAAAATACATGCGATCAGGACCTAATGGTCATTTCCGAATTAATGTGTATTTGTATTTAATATTTGATATTATTAAATACACATTAATTAAATATCAAATTGTGATATTTGATATATATCATTAATATACGTATTTGAGATATATAATGTAAATATAATACATATATTTAAGATATTTATATTTATTATTTAATTATTTAATTGTTAAATAATTAAATTAATTAATAAAATAAATATCTTAACTAATGATTTAACTTTTAAATGGCATGGAATTAATGTTAACACTTGTTTCATTATTTTAATTGTTAGGAAATGGTAAGTTCTCATTGGTTCACTTGTTATTTGCTTTTGAAGTAATTGTTACAAAAAGTAACAAGTAACAATGACCAATTAAAATGAAACAAATGTTGCATGGCTTATTATTTCTTCTTGTAACTCTCGGCAATGGTAAGAAAAATGGGTATAAGTATTTTTTGTTTCATTTTTCAAAAGATATACAAGGTTTCTAAAATATTTACTAAGGAAAGATTGAGAGAAAAAATTGAAGAACCTAAAGGAACAACTTCTAACTTGGGGTTTTAGTAAGTTATTTCCAATTTTCTTCCATTAAGAAATTGTTTCTTCATTTTTATACTTCAACTTGTGTAGATTGGAATTTTCTCTAATCTTTAATTATTTGAATTGTTGTGATTGGAAACTTGTTGGAGATGTTAAGCATGTATAATTAATTAATGAGCTTATTAGGTGTAATTAATCTTATTAGATTAATTAATAATTAAAGTTTCCATTCTAGAGTTAATTAGCCATTCATAATTAACCTAGAATTTTTCTTGATTAATTTCATGATGGTGAGACTTGATTGGTATGGTAATTGAATGATTAAAGTGTTGAATTTTGTCAATTTAATGTAAATTGTCCAATTTGAGTAATTTGTGAAATTATGGTTCTTAACCCATTAAAATTTTGGGGCTTTTCATATATATGATATAATTTTATGTATATTTGATGTATGTTAAATTTGGGATTGGTTGGATTTGATATTGATGTGTTTTGAACAAATTGGGCCAAATTATAATTAATAAAAAATCTGGGCTGTTTTCGTAATTCTGGAAAAATCTGGGCCTTTTCAGAATTCTGGAAAAGTTTCTGGTTTATCTTTCAAATTGTATAAATTATTTTGGGATTGATTTGGAATCAATTAAATATGTATTTGACAATTTAAGGACCAAAATGGTTAATTTATAAAGTGTAGGGGTCTTATAGCAATTAATGATAAATCTGATTTTTCAGATAAAAATTCAGTTTTTATTTATTGAGTAATTAGAATAAATTAGTTTATTTTAATTGCCCAAGAAAATCATTTATCGAAAATTATTTTGGAGTGAAAATACGCGAAAAAGGCGAAAAACGGTGTTACCGGGTAACGGCTGCCCAAACAGTGAACTGGGCACTGTTCGGGCAGCCCACGAACTGTCCAAATATTTTTGGGGCTGACCTGGGCAGTCCCCATTAGAATTGGTTGGTCGGTTCGGCCGAAAATGCATTTTATGGAAAAATATTTTCGCAAAAGTTTCGCGATGTTTCTATATTATTTATGTCGTTATATGATATCCAATAAATATGTTTAGGTGAAATATGAATGAATTATTAATATTGGATATTAAATAATTTATTCATAAGTTTAAAAATTTTAAACTACGATTTCCCCGAACCGCGCATCTTCCGATGCGCCTCCCTGATTTGACCCGAACAAAAATGGTATCAGAGCGAGTCTGATCCTGGACACTCGATATGATTAGCCCTTAAAATTCAATGTTTAATTTAATCATTACTTAATACATGCATGTGTTTATTTAATTTGATTAAATAAAGTAAAAACATCTTTAGTTGGAAAATCCTCGTTTAAATAAGGTCTTAAGAAAGTGACTAGTATTAGGAATACTTGTTTCTTCGTCCGCCTTGTCAATACAGATGCAAATATTTTCATGATGTTATGGCTGTAACGTGCCAAAGCTGTGCAGTTATGGTTGTAGGTAGTTCATTTGTGCTTGTAGAACTTATATGACAAGAGATAAATTCAAGTGAAAGTGGAAATCCTGAACGTTCCAAAGCTGTCAGGACTACATCGGTAGCTTGAGTTTTTCATTGAAAATTTTAACCTTGATACGCCTCCTTGTGAATGTGTCAAAGTTGTCATAACGAGAAATGATCAGGACCGAACCCAGAAGTCACAGTGAGTGTGATTGACAATGAGTTGTCTACCTAATGAATATACGTAGGCTGTGAGTCGAAATATATTCACGGGGTCTACTTCCCATTATGGAATTCAATTTAATTATTGAATTCTCATTTCCATCAGGGATTACGGTATTACGTAAAGTAGTGGGAGGTACTGCTAGGTTAAAAATCCTTAACTTATGCGGTGAGTAATATTATGTAAATTATCACTCATGTTATTCCTTATTCTATTAGTTTGATCGAATTAAACTTTTATCCACTGCATGCATATTATATATATTTTCTGACTTCAATTATGGTTGCAGATTTCTAGAATAGGTTCTAGATTAGAATAGATATTGATATAATCTTTCTAGACAGAATAGTTTCTTATGCTGTAAAGATTGACATGAATTGGTTCATGTCTCGAGATTCTTCATTGGCATTAAGAAAACCCCATTAGGTATTTGTTTATCTAATAATGACGTTTCTTGGCTTTAGGGACATTCAGAGGTCACGTGTCAAACACTATTTGTTTTTCTATTATTTGGAAATGTTGTAAATAATTTGAAAGTAAATAATAAAGCTAAAGAAAGAAGATACGTATAGTTGTGTATAGAAAATTATGATTTCCACAATACGACAACTGTAGATATTGGATATCTGATCTCCCATCTACTTATTTAAATTATTGTTGAATGATTGTTTCGATATTTGATATCAGAACTTGCGACTATTTGATAGTTACTTGTTCTTTGTAAACATTTCTTACATATTTTAAAACGACTAGTAGTGTCATTAACGAATAGATAAACATCAAGAAAAATATTCGGTTAAATAAATAACTTAGAACATTATTTTATGAGATTTTATAACTTAAGTATTGGATGCTTATTCCATATGGTAAAGGATGGTCTGATATGAGATCACACCACATATCCTTAACCATTTAACGAATATTGTATTCGGGAAGGTGACTAAATCTCATTTAACCAATGACTGTTATTGGAACAAAAAATTTATTAAATTGATACATTGGATGTATGTAATTTAATGAATTTTAAATTACTTAAGGTAGTTTTCTTTATTTCGTAACTTAGTCAATGAACTATCATGACTTAGTTACGTGTTTCTGATGAAACACGGATAGAATATTTTGACTGGTTCAAAGATATTCGATCTGAAGTTTTGAAAATTGTATCCTTAAAATTCATCGTGAGTCTTTGAATTGTTCAAAGATGTTTGATACGATCAAACATATGAATTATTGGCAATTAGTTCTAAGGTTATTCGAAGAATATAATTCTTACATCAATATTATTCTTCAACGATTCCATATTGATGGAATTGGTTAGTGGAAGTAATCGGATCTTATATGATTTGATTCATTTGATATTGAGAGTTACCAAATTAGTTTCAATACTCTAGGGGTTATGCTCCAGTAACATTAATTCAATATTTTAATTAATGTTCCATTAGTTTCTATAGTTACGTATATGATGTGTATAAGTAGAAAATTCAAATCTTGAAATGTTTGATATTTGAATCTATCTTTTATATAATTGTTATATAATTGATATTACTTGCGCCTCGGAGGTACGAGTAGAAGTTTATCATTTATTTTATTTAATAGAATATTGTATTCTATTTGATAAAATATATTTTCTACGATCTCGAGTAATAAAATTATTTATTACTTAGTATGTAACATTGGATGTTGACTATTGTAGAAAAGACTTGACTTATTGAAGTCAAATACAGTTATAAACTATAAATGGAACTACATAATTAATAAGATGAAAATACCCTTTTATAACTTCCATATAAGTGCTATAGGATGTCATAATCATTCGTAAAGTATTTGATATTTAATGGTTCTGTTGTTTTCTTATCGAAGAAAATTATCCTATAACTTATAGTGAGAACGATATTTGATATCGATTCCGGAAATTAGCATTAGACCATAGATCAAAGATTGTTCATAGCTATATTATGAATCATTCATAATATGTGCAAATGGTTTACGTAGCAAAAGCACATTGAGCTTATTAAAGGTTTGACCTTTATAGTATGACAGTGAGAAAAGTTATACTCAGCAATCTATTGTAGATTCTGAGGAAAATTGTCTCTAGTCGCACTGATTGAGTAATTTAAGATCTGTTGGTTAATGATGATATTAAATTGTACATTTTAGCTAAAGAATTCAAAGTGGCGTTTCTGAATGGTTTCTTCAAATAAGAGATCTATTGTGATTTCTTAGTTTGAAGAGTTCGTTTTAGAATGGCCCTAGAGTTTGTATTATACTAAGATTACAATATAGTATATTAGCTTATAGAGCCTATTGTAGACTCAGATGAGCTTTTTAGAAATTTGTGTTTTCTAATTTTGATATCATTCAGATTGTCTGATTTTATCAAAGCATAGAGAATACATATGAGATAGAAGGGTTAGTGGGAGCATACAAATCTCTTTCTAGTATTTTACATCATAATGACATTATCATTATTATGGCAATAATGAGATGTTTTTGAGGTAAAAAAGTTTACCTCAGCCTTATTTTCTCCATGAAAACAATGAGAGCGGTGTCTCTATTATATTCGATATAAAGTTTTATGTATGATATAAAACTAAGAGACTTGTGAGATACTCCTATTAATCATACATTAGATATGATTTAATAAAGGACACAACAAGACTATCTGTATGACAATTAGTATAACTGTTTGACAGTTAGTGTGTGTCTTATTTATAGTATTCATCTTTCGTAAATGATGATTCATTTTTCGAAAGAGATATTGATTAGAATGTCTAATCAATCTTATGCATCATTAGATGATGGCATAATGAATACCACATTGAGTGCGATTAGGGATATAAATTTAATCGTAATTGTTACGAGTTATTTTGATATTCTCTAGATCATTAGATGTGTCTTGAAACATGTTCTTTATTATCTTGGAGATATTAAGAATGAGTTTCTTATTAATGGAGAATAAATCTGCAACCATTAGGGTCAGATTAGTTTTGAGTCTAATTATGACGTTAGACAGTCTACGTCATAAAGAGTCAGAAAAGATGTAGTGAGAGTGTCATAGATGATTCTACTGTATGAGTAGAATTAGTTGTAACTTATGAAGTATTGACTTATGAAGTTACAAAGTGACCTCGTAGATTAGAAGTTTGTTATTACTGTTGTGTTTGCGGTTGTTTACATAGTATTTTGGATTTGATCCGTAAATACTTAGACAACTGTAACATCCCCGATCTGGGAGATGCTACCGGCATGGGATAGACCGTACTAACCCCATAAGCCTCTGACTCTGATAACTGCTATTCAATTTCCGATACTATTTTCTCTAATATATGTATATGTATATATATTTATATTTATATTAGAGAAAATAATATCAGAAATTGAATAGCAGTTATTAGAGTCAGAGGCTTATGTGGTTAGTTCGGTCTATCACATGCCAGTTGCATCTCCCAGATCGGGGATGTTATATATATATATATATATATATAGTATGTAAGGGACCGTAGCCCAAACTCAACAACTTATCATGCAAACTCAACTCCAAAAATTGTATACATAAAACATGTGTCTTTACAAAGACTACGACATGAATAGAAACTGGTACATGACTTCTATTTTGACTCTGAATGGACTCTTAAGCTCTCTGACTCTGGACTGGTGGACTCCAAACCCTAGTGACTGCATCAGTATCCGTCCTCCCGAGCTCGTCCTCCGAGAATACCTGCAGTAACAGAAAATTGAGAGTGAGGGGTTAGATCGCTATTCGATCTAAGTGAGTGGACAAGAAAACTGAAATACTCAAATAAAAACATTAGGTTTTAAAACTAAAGTTTCAGAAAATCTCTTCATATGAAATCTCTTTTATAAAACTTTTCTTTTTGAAAACTGCTTTTGAAACACTGGTTTCTGAAAACTATTTCTAAAATCTGATTTCTGAAAACTGCATTTCTGAAAATCTAATAACTGTGAGCTGCTATGTATCTGAAAACCTTGACGTATGAGGGCATTACGTATCGTCATCCCCCATACGCTTAACTCTAGCCAACAATGCAAATCCATGACTTTGGGGCGTTACGTATCGCCATCCCCCAAAGCATGCCACTACTGTCTCTGAAACTGGTGGTCTTGGGGCATTACGTATCGCCGTCCCCCAAGCCACAAACTAGAACTGGGGGTGCGGATCTATGCTACCACCCAAGCTCTGAAACTAGGGTATAGGGGAGTTACGTATCACCGTCCCCTAGCCCTACTCTAGGATCTGGGGGCGTTACGTATCGCCGTCCCCCTAGTCCTCTACATGTGCACATGTCTCTGTACGTCAATTCCAACTGTGTCAAGTTACATACTGAGGTGGGAGAAATTGTTAGGTTTGGTGCTCTGAGCACCAATCCAGATTGTATTTATGTCTGATTCATGAATACGAGCAATATATTTTTTTTTCCATAATATTATTAATTTAAATGGTAGCACCTCTTGTCTTTTATATAGGTATTCGATTTAATGTCGATTAGATTGAAACTAAATCCGATTTATTGATATGTATATATATTAGACAAAGACCCAATGATTTACAACGTAGTGCACATTTGCAACATAGTTTGTAATTGACATTGGGAAGTGTCACTATAAGTTGTATATCCTCAAATTAAGTTCTTGGTCAAGATTTAGTGACACTGGCCAGTTAGTAAAATCCGCCGAGACTAGTATATGTCGTATATCGGACTAGGTCCGATGGTTTATCCCAATGAACCATGAGTCTTGGGAGACTCGTATAGACATGTAGGTATTTATTTGATAAACACTGAATGACTTACCGAAGATTTCCTAATAGAGGTACACCAACGTCAATAGGAATCTTCTCGAGTTGAGTAGCATAGTGATTCTTTGACTTGAGATACCACTGTGGATATATGAGTTATCCTCCACACTTAGATGGCAGTCACGTCACCGATCTATTTAGATCAGAGCTCCGCCTGTTCGTTGGGTGTGGTCTAATGCTCATAATATCCTGTGTGTATCAAGAAAGGATCCGCCAGTTCTGTGTACAGAGCATAGGTAGTCCATATGTGATTAATAATCTGTTAAATCTATGGCCATAGTATACTTCGGAAGTAAGTTCCAATTTTTTTAGAGATTGCTAATAGATACGTCGACAGGATGATTCCTATAGAGATTTGACGTTTATATCTATATCTCTGGGATAATCCGGAAACCTGTAACATAGGGATTATACGTATGCAGTGACCTCGACCTGTATGATTCAGCAAGTTTATCCGTGGTCATCATAATTTACGGGTGGTGAATTATGAACACGAAATTAGATTTCTTGACGGATATGCCTGAATCTAGAGAGTCTCACTAATGAACTATACTCGTAGAGCACTAGGGCAACTGTTATGAATAATACTGATTATTTATAACTTGTTTAATGGTTAAACTAAAAATACGTGTGATCGGGACCTAATGGTCATTTCTGAATTATTGTGTTTTTGTATTTAATATTTGATATTAGTAAATACACATTAATTAAATATCAAATTTTGATATTTGATATATATCATTAATATATGTATTTGAGATATTTAATGTAAATATAATACATATATTTAAGATATTTATATTTATTATTTAATTATTTAATTGTTAAATAATTAAATTAATTAATAAAATAAATATCTTAAGTAATGATTTAACTTTTAAATGGCATGGAATTAGTGGTAACACTTGTTTCATTATTTTAATTGTTAGGAAATGGCAAGTTCTCATTGATTCACTTTTTATTTGCTTTTGAAGTAATTGTTTCAAAGTGTAACAAGTAACAATGACCAATTAAAATGAAACAAATATTGCATGGCTTATTATTTCTTCTTGTAACTCTCGGCAATGACAAGAAAAATGGGTATAGGTATTTTCTGTTTCATTTTTCAAAATATATACAAGGTTTCAAAAATATTTACTAAGGAAAGATTGAGAGAAAAAATTGAAGAACCTAAAGGAAAAGCTTCTAACTTGGAGTTTTAGTAAGTTATTTCCAATTTTCTTCAATTAAGAAATTATTTCTTCATTTCTATACTTCAACTTGTGTAGTTTGAAATTTTCTCTAATATTTAATTATGTGAATTATTGTGATTGGAAACTTGTTGGAGATGTTAAGCATGTATAATTAATTAATGAGATTATTAGGTGTAATTAAGCTTATTAGATTAAATAATAATTAATGTTGTCATTCTAGAGTTAATTAGCCATTAATAATTAACCTAGAATTGTTCTTGATTAATTTAATTTTTGGTGAGACTTGATTGGTATGGTAATTGGATGATTAAAGTGTTGAATTTTGTCAATTTAATGTAAATTGTCCAATTTGAGTAATTTGTGAAATTAGGGTTCTTAAACCATTCAAATTTTGGGGCTTTTCAAATATATGTTATAATTTGATGTATATTTGATGTATGTAAAATTTGGGATTTGATTGGATTTGATCTTGATATGTTTTGAACAAATTAGGCTAAATTTCAATTAATAAAAAATCTGGGCTGTTTTTGTAATTCTGGAAAAATCTGGGCATTTTCGGAATTCTGAAAAAGTTTCTGGTTTATGTTGCAAATTGTATAAATTATTTTGGGATTGATTTGGAATCAATTAAATATGTATTTGACAATTTAAGAACCAAAATGATTAATTTGAAATGCAGGGGTCTTATAGCAAATAATGATAAATTTGAATTTTCAGATAAAAATTCAATTTTATTTATTGAGTAATTAGAATAAATTAGTTTATTTTCATTGCTCAAGAAAATCATTTATCGGAAATTGTTTCGGAGTGAAAATACGCGAAAACGGTGAAAAATGGCGTTACCGTGTAACAGCTGCCCAAACAGTGAACTGTGCACTGTTCGGGCAGTCCACGAACTGTCCAAATATTTTTGTGGCTGACCTGGGCAGTCTCCATGAGCATTGGTTCGTCGGTTCATCCGGAAACGCGTTTTATGCTATTTTACGGAAAAATATTTTCGCAAAAGTTTCGCGATATTTTTATATTATTTATGTCATTATATTATATCGAATAAATATGTTTAGGTGAGATATGAATGATTCATTAATATTAGATATTAAATAATTTATTCGTATGTTTAAAAATTTTAAACTACGATTTCACCAGAACCGCTCACATTCCGCTGCGCCTCATTGATTTGACCCCAATAGTTTTCAGGTATGATTTTTCAAAGAATAACAGTCCCAACACAATCCCAAAAGTCCCCTATGTGTTTCCCAAAAATTCCGGATTGCTACGAGATCAAACCGAACCCCGAATCACACAAACAAATACTCAGCAGTGGACAATAAAACACCCCACTGCCGTGAGTTGTATTAGATGAAAATAATGATTTTGGTTCAACGCCACAAAGTCTTCCGAGCTATGTCTCACAACCAACGAAAACTAGTGTTGGCTAGTCTCACAAAATTAATCTCTAAACAATTTAGAGATTAATGTCACACAAGATTTTTATTTATTCTTATTCTTGTTCTTCCTATTATTTTCTCAACACTTGAGAGAGTTTGAAGAAGAAGAAGATGGTGGGTAAGGTAAAAAGAAATTGTATCTCAAAAGAAAAACATATTTTTCTTTTTATACTTAGGGTTATTTTATTTTCAAAAAAATAAAACCCTTTCCCTTTCCCATATGTAAGTTTGGCCATACAAGGATTTTGGTATTAATTTTGCAACAAAAAATTTAATTACCAAAATGAAATATATGTTATAAAATTAAATGTGTAATTACCTTTCAAAAAGTGTAACCACCAAATTTTAAATCCAAGAGTTTTGCAACCTAACATAACTCACCAAGAGTTTCCAAAATTTAATGCAAGAGTTTTGCAACCTAGCATAACTCACCAAGGGTTTCCAAAACCCAAGATTTGGAAATTCCAAAATTGGCCTCCTTAAATTATATCATATATAATTTAATATTATGCATTCAATAATTATCATATAATTATTAAAATCATATATTAACTTTTAATATATTGTTTCAAGTGTGAAAAATATTATTAATTATATTAATAATATCTATACATATGTGAGTATATTATTGGACTATCCAATTACACTAAATCCGCTACAATATATTGAGCTAGCACGGGGACCAAATGGACCTACGGTTCCTATCTCCAATAATCTCGAAATATTAATTAAGCTCTTAATTAAATATTCTGAATTATTAACTCCAGGTTATTCCATTAAAAACCCGAAGCTGCACTCTCGTTATCGCATATGGTATATTAAGCCGAACCAAGTCGGTGTCCATCGATATAGTCACTATATATAGATTAACCCTTCACGAGTATCTCGTAATTAGAGTCGGGTCATAATGTTCGTTATACCCCTCTAATTATTTTTACCTTAAGTACCATTGATTCTTTAATGAACGATTTATTCATAACCATTATGAATTTTAATCTTTCTATTCGTAATATAAAGTCTTGAGCGCTCTAACCGTTCAATGACCGAATCAACCCTTTAGAAAGATACTCCTATACTTCTCGAAAGAAGGAGTGAACTGCATGTCTATGTAAAACGTCCTCAGCCACACACCAGACCATGTCCCCAAAGTACATAGCTATTGGTCGGGACTGCAACACCAACCTCACCTTTGTAAATCAAAGGTCATAGCCTGCCATGCATGAGTTCGTAGTACACTCAGGATTAAGATCAATCCATATATGACCATCTAGTAGATCGAAATGATTTTCTTTGTTTAACGGATATTATAAGAAAGTCATTTCCATCTCGGTCCAGTCCTATATGATCACATCATACAAGGTGTCTCCATTCTCATGTCTCTACATAGACGATCCCGGATCAAGGTCGCCATATAAATATAGAATGGACCGCAGCTATAGATAAACCACAAACAAAGTAACTGCTTTGTTTGCTCTTTATGGACTATTTAAGATTAATAACTTCATACTTAAATCCTCTTGTGTATAACACTCATACACTAAGTCTGAAGGCACATAAGTAATCTAGGGTAATCAAGATAATTTATAACATACGAAATTAAAAAAAAACACTTTGATAAATGAATAATGCATCATTTTATTTCAAAACATATAAAGCCATTTACATTATATGTAGCTATAGGGCATACATCCCAACATAAAAAGGGGAGAAAAAGAGAGAGAAACATAAGAGAAACACACATCAAATAGCCACAAATACAATTTCGAGAGAGAAGAACGAAGAAATTCAAGCCGACACGAAGTCTGTGTTATCTATCCAGGCTATATCTCTATTCTGTATGGAAAACTAATATCCTAGGCAAAGCTAAAGATGAACTCTTGTATTTGATTTCTTATATTCATGTTGTTGATTCCTATAAACTCTTAAACGTTAATACAATTGATGCTTGTTATTTTTTATTATCTTTTGATTATATGAATCCAGAAACTGTTTTATCAAACTTGCATATAGATCCGTCATGCTTCTTCTATGTGTGATTTGTGAACGTAGTTATGATTGGTAAAGTTATCTTATGATTTGGTCTTATACTGCAGTATTGCCTTAGGATATATTGTCGATGTTAGATAAGTCGTAACGATGACTTTGTGTGCTGTTAACATAGAGAAAATAAATCATCAATTACCTTAGAATTTAATATGCTTAGAATTGAATATTTTCCGATTGTTGGTTTGGGATGTGAAACCTTCAATTGAGTAATAACAAGAATCAATAACTGGATATAGGAATTTGATACAAGAGGGATTCCCGATGCTTTGCTACCTCTCTCTATTGATATTTTTACGTTTTTCTATTAATCTTTACTTTAAATTATCAATTCAATCTATCTTTTCATTAAGTTACTGCTAAATATTTTTGTTTAAGTAAATAAGTCCTTGTAACCATCTCTCTGAGGAATCGACACCCCAACTATACTACAATAGCCGCAAGTAACTTTTGGGCGTAATCAAAATTTTGGCACCGTTGCCGGGGAGACGATTTACAATCTGAAGGAGCAGGTTCGCTTAGTCAACAGCAAAGCGGAAACTTTGTTCTATTTTACTTTTTATTTTCATTTTATTTATTTTATTTCAGTTTTAACTTTCGTTTTATGATTTATTTTTAATTATTTATTTTTAGTTTATCCTTTTATTATTATTATTATTTTATTTTGTTTCTCATTTTATTTGTGTTTAAATTGCATGCCTAGACGTAGGGATAGGTTTGGTAGATCTGTTAGGATTGAAATGGAAAATTCAGACTCAGAGAGTTTGTTTGATAATCTCTTTGCCACACCATCCACGTCTAGCGCATATACTATGAGTGAGTACGAGAGAATATATATGAGGACTCGTGAAAAATACCTCCATCCCACTCGCACAGCTACACCATTGTGCATCATTGTTTGGAGAACGAGAACCCTTATGTGCACATTAGAGAGTTTCAAGAGGTTGTAGCGACTTTCCATGACCGGTTCGAAACCATAGACACAATTAGACTTAAGTTCTTCCCCTTTGCCCTTAAGGATAGAGCTAAAAGTTGGTTGTATTCCCTAAGACCTAGGTCAATAGGATCATGGAGCGAGATGACACATGCATTCTTTATTAAATACTTCCCACACCATAAGACGAATGCCTTGAAAAGACAAGTATCTACCTTATCCCCAAAAGACAGTTAAATCCTTTATCAAACATGGGAGAGGTATAAGGAGATGTTAACGAGTTGTCCTCACCATGGATATGCGAGTTGGCGCTTAGTGAGCTATTTTTATGACGGTTTAACCCATAGAGAGTGCCAATTTATTAAGACAATATGTAATGGTGAGTTCATCCGAAAGGACCTTGATAAGGCATTAGTGTACTTGATGAATACTAAAAAGTGCATATTTATTAGACGATAAGTTAATCATTTTACACTTATAGTTTCACTAATCCCCTTAAATTGACACATTTGTGAAATAATATTTTAAAGTTATGCTTTGAGTGCTTTTACTGTGTTATTTTATGTTTTTTTTCAGGAAAAATACTGCTCAGAAGCTCGACGGGACAAAGAAAAACAGAAATTCTGCAAGCACATCGTAAATTCTGTAAGCACGTTGTAAATTCTGCAAACACATCGTAAATTCTGCAAGCACGTTGTAAATTCTGTAAGCACGTCGTAAATTCTGCAAGCACATCGTGACATGTGGAACCTTTACGTTGCGACACGTGTCCCCAACGTGGCTTCACCATTCTCTAACACGTGTCCGCAACGTGACTTCACCATTCTTTGACACGTGTCCACAACATGCATTCGCTGGTCTGGGTGGCCAAGTTTCCTATAAATAGGAGCGTCCGACATTAGAAATTTTCATACTTTCTTTCCTGATTCCTCTGTAAATCTTGGAGAGAGTCTTGTTTGCTTATTTACTTAAAGCTTTTATAATGTCTTTTTCTTTCAATAATAAAAGTACGAGTATATTTTATTACAAAATGAGTAGCTAATTTCTTTTATGCTGGGGTAAGGGTGAAGCTTTTATAATGAGAACATAGATTAAACTCGCTTTTATTATAATAAATAAATTAAAATCTAATGATTAAAACTTGATTTAAATCTAAATTAATTATTGACAATCTTTATACCGCCTTTATGGCTGGTTTTATCTTTCTACCGCCTTTTATGGTTGGTTTTATCTTTCTTCCGCCTTTATGGCTAGTTTTATCTTTCTACCACCTTTATGGCTGGTTTTATCTTTCTACCGCCTTTATGGTCGGTTTTATCTTTCTACCGCCTTTATGACTGGTTTTATCTTTCCACCACCTATATGGCTGGTTTTATACGATTTTGGCATAATTAAGTACCTTAGTAGGACTTGTTATAGAAAAACGGTATCACCGCCTTTGGCTGGTTTAATATTTTTGGCATGCTTAGTATCTTGGTAGGACTAATTATTGACAGAAATAACTACCGCTTTTATGGCTGGTTCTTTTTATTGGCATAATTAATTCCTGTAATAGATTAAGTGGGTAAAAATGGCAATTTATAAATTATGATAAAATGAGATTTCTAAATGTTTAAAAGACTAAAAGTGGATCCCCTAACTCCAGCATTTCCTTCTATTATTGTATTCCAACCTAAAATCCTCCAATTACTTCAACAAAGTAAACTTTTCATTTCCGCACTGTTCATTATTCTATTTTGCTAAATCTTTTCTATGTGGATCGACCCCAGACTCACCAGGTTATTTTATTA
The DNA here is from genome assembly GCA_019454045.1 of Zanthoxylum bungeanum. NCBI lineage: Eukaryota > Viridiplantae > Streptophyta > Magnoliopsida > Sapindales > Rutaceae > Zanthoxylum > Zanthoxylum bungeanum. Next base: position 92,053 of record SKCR01006523.1, read on the forward strand.
CTTCGACACTCTTATACTTAGGAGTAAAAGACCACTTTTCGAGCGTGTCATGTTTTTGGCACCGTTGCCAGGGAAGTATTATTTAGTAGATAGAATAGTCATTGTAATTATTTCATTTTCCTCTGTTTTCCTTTTATCTTGTTTTTATTTAATTTCTGCATCTTATTTTTTCTTGTTTTTGTGTAAATCCAACTGTCCTGATTAATCCTTGATGAACCCTGAACCCAGAAATCCCACATATAGAGAGACATTGTTCTTAATTTTTCTTGGTTACAGGAAACAGAAAAATAAACATAAAAGGTGTTTTATGTTCATAAAAGAATTTTTTGAACCATCCCCACATAAAAATGCTCTCATAAAGCTTCACGAAAACATAATTCAAGACATTGAGAAAAATGAACGAGAAATTCAATTGAGATCGGAATTGATGAGGGTTAGAGGAAGTTTTTAGATTTAAATCACTGCATCTGTATTTCCTTTATTTGTTTTTTTTTTCATTTTTTAGTTTAATTTCATTTTTAAGTTTTGTATTTGCAATTTCATATTTTTACATATAGTTTTTTTTAAGTTGCATGAAACACTGGTCTCGAACATCTAGTGGCAGATTAAAAAGAGAGTCCTCATCACCTTCATTGTTAGTCAAAATGGCTGAAAACCAAATTGAGAATCCACCTGCCCAAGTTGAAAACCCAGTTAATCAGGAAGAAAACGAGTCTCAGCATGGAGATCCTAATCACCCTAGGACACTCAGACAATTCATGAATCCCACTAGGTCAGGTTCACCATCTTGCATTGTTTTTCCACCAGAAGCAACACATTTCAATTTTAAGTCAATTGTCATCAATCTTTTACCCACATTCCACGGTCTAGAATCAGAAAACCCTTATCAGCACCTAAGAGAGTTTGAAGAATTATGTAACACTTGCAGAAACCAAAATTGTAGCATGAATATAATTCGGTTAAAGTTTTTTCCCTTTTCTTTGAAAGATAAAGCTAAAATTTGGCTACAAAACCTTAGATCAGGATCTATTAGAACATGAGATGATTTACAAGAGCAGTTTCTTAAAAAGTTCTTTCCCCCTCATAGGACAAATTCCTTTAAGAGAGGAATCACAACATTCACACAAGAGTCGGGCGAAACACTTTACCAATATTGGGAGAGGTATAAAGAGATGTTAAATATTTATCCACATCACGGGTTTGAAACATTGAGGTTAGTTGCCCAATTCTATGAGGGTTTAACACCCCAAGGTAGACATGTAATGAAGATTATGTGTAATGGTGAGTTTAGGGACAAAGATCCCGAAGATGCACTAGATTATCTAGAGCATATAACAGATAATACACAACAATGGGATACAATTGGTATATGAGTCATCTGTTAAACCACAACCATCTGGTAGAGGTATGTTTAACCTTAGAGAAGACCATGACCTTACTGCCAAGTATGAATTTCTGTCTAAAAAAGTTGAGGCTCTAGAAACAAAGAAGAATGATCATGTCAAGTCAGTTTAGGAAGTCATATGTCAAATCTGTAGTTCAAATGAACATGTCACAGAAGTTTGCCCGTCCTTACCAGCCCTGAAAGAATATCTCCATGACCTGGTCAGTTCCATAAAAACATTCAATAGACCAAATCCAAACCCATACTCACAGACCTATAATCCTGGTTGGAGAAACCATCCAAACTTCAATTAGAGGAATGATAAACAAGCACAACCTTCACACCAACCTCCCCAGTTTCACCAGAATTTTTGAAATTCCCAAAATTATGCACCATATGTCCCACCACCTAGGAAAACCATTGAAGATAACTTGAGTGCATTCATGGAAAAATAAGAAACCATCAATAACCAAAATGCACAAATGATGAATGATTTGAAGGAAAATTTTGATAAAATCACATCTGCTTTGGCCATTAAAGAAAAAGGTAAGTTTCCTGCACAACCTCAGTTAAATCCCAAGAGTCATCAAAACCCTCACGAGGGTAGTTCTGGAAGTCAACACTTAGACCAAGTCAAATCTATTATTACTCTTAGTAGTGGTAAGACCATCCACAGACCTATTCTTAAACCTCGTGAAACTGGGGAAAAATCAGAATCAGAGGGTAAGGAAAGGGTTGATGAGCCATTACCTGTCGTTGATAATAACAGTTTTTCTCATGCACCTCCATTTCCTCAGGCATTAAAAACAAAGAAATTGAACCATTCCCCAGAGATTTATGAAATATTCAAACAGGTAAAGGTCAAAATCCATTTGTTATATGCCATTCAACAGATACCATCATATGCCAAATTTCTGAAAGATCTGTGCACCGTTAAAAGAAAACACCAGGTAAGAAAGAAAAACTTTTCTAGCTGAACAAGAAAGTTGCATTCTCTCAACCAATAATTCATTAAAATACAAAGACCCTGGTTGTCCAACTATTTCTTGTATTATTGGAAATCAAAACATTGAACATGCTTTGCTTGATCTTGGAGCTAGTGTAAATTACTGCCATTTTCGGTTTACCAACAGCTTAATATCGGTGAGATGAAACCAACCTCAACTACCCTTTTACTTGCCGATAGATCAGTTAAGGTACTAAAGGAATTGTGGAAGATGTGTTATTACAAATCGATAAATTCGTATATCTTGTGGATTTTATTGTTTTAGAACCCAACCTGTGGCAGGCAGTTTTAAGGCAATCCTTGTAATATTTGGTCGGCCATTTTTAGCGACAGCTAATGCTTTAATAAATTGCAGGAATGGAATCATGAATCTTTCTTTTGGCAACATGACATTAGAGTTAAAAAATTTTTAATATGTGCAAACAGCCATATGATGAAGATAATGAAAACGAAAGCGCAGAATCAATTGAACCTATTGTGGATGAGCATATTCAGGGGAGTTTATCTGATCCCATGGAATTTTTTACTGCTAATTATGTTGAGTCAAGTGCGCAAATAGATTCAGATATTACTAACGATTTTCTACTTGACTATATTCAGGTATTGGAAGACGATGGAAAGATTAAAAATTTGGAAGAACTGGGAACATTGGAAGAAGAAAAATATGAAGAAGCACCCAATTTGGAGTTAAAAGCTTTGCCAGAAGGACTGAAATATTCATTTCTAGAAGATAATCAAACTTACCATGTGTAATTTCTTATTCTCTCACAAGCGATCAAGAATGTAAACTTTTAAATGTGTTCAAAGAACATAAACTGGCAATTGGATGGACTTAAAAAGACATAAAATGTATTAATCCATTAATCTGCACACACCAAATACATCTAGAAGATAATGCTAGGATATATCGTCAACCCCAAAGAAGATTAAACCATCACATGAAAGAAGTAGTAAAAACAGAGGTCCTTAAACTTCTTGATGCATGCATTATCTATCATATTTTTGATAATAAGTGGGTAAATCCTACACAGATTGTACTTAAAAAGTCTGGAATCACTGTTGTAAAAAATGATAAAGGGGAAATAGTCCCAACTCGCATTTCATCTAGTTGGCGTATGTGCATTGATTATAGAAAATTGAATGACGCAACTAGAAAAGATCATTTCCCTTTGCCATTTCTTGACCAAATTTTAGAAAGAGTAGCTGGACACCCTTATTATTGTTTTCTTGATGGTTACTCGGGTTATTATCAGATTCCCATTGCTTTAGAAGACCAGGAAAAAACCACATTGACATGTTCAGTTGGAACATTTGCATTTAGGAAAATGCCATTTGGACTTTATAATGCACCTGCAACATTCCAACGATGCATGTTGAGCATATTTAGTGACATGGTTGAACACTGTTTAGAGGTATTTATGGATGATATAACTGTCTTTGGAAATTCATTTGATAATTGCTTGACTAATCTGGAAAATGTTTTGAAAAGATGTGAAGAAAAAATACTTGTGTTAAATTGGGAAAAATACCATTTCATGACTGATTCAGGAATTGTTTTAGGACACGTTGTGTTGTCTAAAGGTATTGAGGTTGACAAAGCAAAAATTGAGGTAATTTCTAAATTACCATCACCAAAAACAGTCAGGGACATTCATTCTTTTTAGGACATGCATGATTTTATAGGAAGTTCATTAAAGACTTTAGTACCATATCCAGACCTTATGTAACCTCCTATTAAAAGATGCAACATTTGAATGGACAGAAGAATGTCAAAAATCATTCCAAAAAATTATCCGTCTTTTGACTTTACTTTCTTTATGCAATCCCCTGATTGGTCTTTGCCCTTTGAGCTAATGTGTGATGCTAGTGATTATACAGTTGGTGAGTTCTAGTACGTAGGTAGAGAAATGAGGTAAGCCGCATGTGAATATTACGCTCGTAGAACATTAAATAGTGCACAAATGAATTACACTACCACAGAAAAAGAACTATTGCTGTAATATTTGCATTGGATAAATTTCGATCATTTTTAATCGGTTTTCTTCAACTGTTGTTTACTCTGATGATCATTCTGCTGTTAGATATTTGATGTCTAAACAGGATGCCAAACCAAGATTAATACGGTGGATTTTGTTGCTTCAAGAATTCAATCTCACAATCAAAGAAAAAAATGGGCAGAGAACTGGTTGCAGATCACTTATCGAGACTCACAAACGAGTCACTAATCGATACCACTCCTATCAATGATTCTCCCCGAGAAATTTTTTTTATTTTCGGTTAACGTAATGCCTTGGTATGCTAATATTGTCAATTTCCTTGCAACATGAAACATACCCCCAAACTAGAACCAACAAGATAAGAGGAAATTTTTGACCGAGGTCAAAAGATTCTACTGTGATGATCCTTATCTATTTAAATGCTGCCTTGATCAGATTTTCAGACGATGCATATCTGACAGTGAGATAAGTGGTGTTATTAAGTTTTGTCATTCAGAAGCATGTGGAGGTCATTTCTCATCTAAGAAAATCGCTGCAAAAATCTTGCAGTGCAGATTTTATTGGCCCACCATTTTCAAAGATACATACACTTTCTGCCAAACTTGCGAAAATTGTCAAAAGTTGGGATCAATTTCAAAAAGAAACATGATGCCTTTAAATCCCATCATTGTCATCAAAATATTTGATTGTTGGGGGATAGATTTCAGGGGCCCATTTCCACCATCCTTTGGATTTTTATATATTTTAGTTACAGTAGACTATGTTTCAAAATGGGCCGAGGCAATTCCTTGTCAAAACAATGATCACACAACTGTGATCAAATTTTTAAAGAAAACTTGTTGAGTCAATTTGGAATTCCTCGGGCCATCATAAGTGATAGAGGTAAGCACTTTTGTAATAGACCCTTTGAATCCTTAATGAAAAAGTATGGAGTCACACACAAAGTTTCCACCTCTTATCACTCCCAGACAAACAGACAAGTAGAATTAGCAAATAGGGAAATTAAACAAATTCTAGAAAAAACGGTTTACCCAAATCACAAAGATTGGTCTCTTCGACTAACTGATGCACTCTGGGCATATCGAACAACTTTCAAAACATCCTTGGGTATGTCTCCCTATCGTATAGTTTATAGAAAACCTTGTCATTTGCCTGTAGAACTTGAGCATAAAGCATTTTGGGCTATTAAAGCATTAATTCAAACCTTGAAAATGTTGGTCATTAACGTAAATTGCAACTTAATGAACATTAAGAGTTAAAGAGTGATTCATATGAGAATACGAAAATTATTAATGCTAAAACTAAAGTCTTTCATGATAATCAAATTTCATGAAAAATATTTGAAGTTGGTCAAAAGGTTTTGCTTTATAATTCTCGTCTTCATTTATTATCTGGAAAGTTAAAATCCAAATGGAGTGGCCCTTTTATTGTGAAACATGTTTACCCATACGGGGCTATTAACATGGAGAATCATAGGGACGGTGATATATTTAAAGTAAATGGACAGCGTCTGAAACCCTTTTTGAAGTATTCAAAATTCTAAGAAATTTTTTTCCTGTCAGACCCAATATACATTGATTGATGTAGTTTCTTTCATGTTCTGTTTAATATTTCTGTAATTTCCATTTTTCTTAGTTTTGCAGTGTTCTTGTTCTTTTATTTTTATCTCACACCCCGGTAAAGTAGCGGAAAACGGTACTCTGTGACTCAAGTCGGTTATTTTTGTTTCCTAAAAATATTGATACCCTACAAACCAAGGCATGGAAGAAACTCAGACAACCCTCCATAAATATTTTCCTACACTTCCCCGAAATGCTCTGATTAAAATTTACAAAGCCCGCACAGAAAGAATAAGAATTCTTATGATTCATGGTATTCCTAGTGATATTCGTTGGGTAATCAAAGCAAGGGTTCGTTTGGTAGGTGAGTCATCTGACTCCTTCATTCCTTACATGCCTGGTTAAGGGAAAATCACATATTCTTAAAAAAATGAAGAGCTAAACAAATGGGTGTTTGTTATAAGTGTGCACGATGTACGTGCAACAGTCGTTTTCGTTCTTTAGGAATGGTGTCCGATAATCGTGAGGATAAAATATAATTCATTAGGGATGGACTGAGTAAGGAGCCTTTTGATGATATATCATTGACTCTTGAGACGCATCCTAGTGGATATGTTCATTGTGAAATTCTCAGATTACATATATAATTTCATAAGGAAAGACAACCATACAGTCTCGGGAATCTGACTTTAAAAGACCCTGTTTGCCAATTTATAAGAAAATTGGATGGGAAGCCTATCCCCGACCCATAGAGGGCGTTCAAGCCGTTACTGGATGTAAAACCAGAGGAAGATGTGAGCCACAATCACAACTACCATTACATATTATTGCATTGATTTTCTTTACTGTAAATTACTGTTTTCCTTTACTTTTTGCCGACAGTATCTAACTTTTTGGTTCACGATCTATTTTTCTGATAGTTGTCATTTTGCAGATATTAGTGCATTTCTCACTCACCCTTTTCAGGATCTATAAATTCAGCTCTTCATCTCCCTTTACTCAACACATCTAGCTAAGAGAGGTAGCACAAATGGAGACAACTTCAAAACGACGATTCACTAATATCTGTGTATTTTTTGGAACTAGCTCCGGAACTAAACCATAATTTGTTGAGGGAGCAAGAGAATTAGGTAGAGTTATGGCAAACAGAAATATGCACTTAATATATGGCGATGGCAATCTTGGATTGATGGGGTGTATTTCAAAAGCTGCACAAGAAGATGGAAGTCAAGTTTTGGGGATCATCCCCAAACCTTTAACAAAAATCCACATCATCGGAAAATCAAATGGAGAAGAATGTATTGTCCCAGATATGTTTGAAGACTCACTGAAATGATCAATCATGCTGATGCTTTCATTGCTTTACTAGATGGGCTCGAAACGTTGGAAGAAATATTCACTGTTGCGTCACGGTCAAACTTGAATATTCACCAAAAACCTATTAGGCTGTTTAATGTTATGGATTTTTCAATTTTCTTTTTGCATTTCTTGAAGATGCCAAAAGGAATGGGTTTATTTCAAAATCGGTAAGAGATATCTTCCTAACTGCACGAACAACTGATGATTTAATTGACCAACTCTTAGCTTATGAACCAAAAATCGACCATATTCTTTCCAAGTTGAACTGGTCTGGTAACGATCGTGGCAAAAAAACGTAAAGTAAACATGGACCCTAATCTGTAATCTTTAGTTATGATTGTCAATTTCATAATAACCAGGTGATATCTTCTAAACTATTTCTTTCTTTCTTTAAACATTGGGGACAATGTCTCATTTTGGTTGGGGGGAGAGGATATTTTACGAAATAAATAATTTTCATGTTTATGTCTGTTTCATTGATGTTAGTTTTTACTTTGTTGTTATTTTGTGTGTAAAAATATATATCCATAGATATACACAAACTAACAACAAATTTATTTTCTAAACCACGTGGAATTGTTGTTCTGAGGTGGCTGTGTAAGAAGTTTTTACTCCTGAGACGCATCTCAATATAATTCGTAACAAGTTATTTATCGTTCATTTATTTTTGAATAATTTAAATTTGTGAATTCTCCATAACATTGATTAAATCGGGTCATCGGACTATCCGAACACGTAAATACCTTGTATTACATTTACACCGATTCACAAGACAAGGTTGGCTTCTAGCAAAGTGCCATGTCTGCCCAATTCTCCATAAACATGCTTACAGGAATAAGCGATCTATATCAGGCGTAGTATACATGGTATTACGTATTTCGATCCAGTATCGAATGATCACGTGCTAGGCCTGGGGCTGGAATTGTGTCTGCCCCGTACGAAGCAAATGTCGGATCTCTGATAACTAGTCTCTATATCGGATAACTATGACCTAGTCATATTATCCCGATGACTACAGTACTAAGAGAATCAGTACCGTATCCTACGTGACCATCATCTCCATATGACTGGAGTGACACTTCCGTCTTGACATCACACCCAACACACTACGATTCTCAATATACCCAGCATTGGCGTACACAGAACCTGTTAAAGCCCTAGACGACCTCAACCAAAGTATATTGATTGTCGCAAGTATTAGCGGTGCAAGTCTCAGGTTAAGACCAAATACACCTACCCTGATTTCGGACTACCATAGACACATAATCATACTACCAATGGAATTCCGAGGGGGTCCATCCAGAGTGAAGCTTTTTCCCGTACCATCGGTAAAACACAACCTCCTATTACACTTGTCTGAGTATCATATACCCAAATATATGAGAACTATGCCGTTGTGCCCTCACAACACGTACAAGTGTAATACTAGTCTCTTATGTATTTATCGATGTCCAATCTCGATAATACTCTGACTAGGGATATTTAATGATTTATCCTACGTGGACTGATACTGTCTCATATCATTCTCCGTCCAGGAACAAATCATAAGGACCTCTTATCATTTATACATCTAGGTGATCTAATCACAAATGATAAGAGTGCAATCTCCTTTGTCACATAGTTAATTTGTACAACAACACCGTGATATGTACAAATAGTGACGCTATGGGTCATAATTGTCCAACAATCTCCCACTTGGCCTATAGCCAGTCACTCGAGTGTTTAACACCCGAACTATGTACGGTTGGCTCAAACTGCTGAGAAAAGGTTTTTGTCAGCGGATTTACATGATTATCATCTGATGCGATTTATTCGATCATCACATCGCCACGATGTATGATCCGAACGAATCAGATGAATATCGAAGTATTTATTTGGATCGTTGATGAGACCATTAATTCTTTAACCTGTGCTGACGCCTAGCTCAGCTGCTAACATAATTATATATAATCTAATTAGATTTATTATCGACCCAAATGGCTTCTATTGATTCCTCAGCTACAACAATAACCCGTATTTGTTGTTTATTCGGTAACAGTATCTTGCTTGGAAGATTTCCAGCTCACTGTTCCGTTATTCAAACTGTATAGTACCGTTTGCGACTTATAGTCGTTATCATGAAAGCCAAGCTTTCACCGATTATATTATGGGAATATCATTTCCAAGAAATGATATATCATCATTAGTCAGGACATTCACTGTCAGTGCACTCCCACTAACCTCCTTATATACACAAGAATTATTTTCGTTTTGAATTAAATCATAAACTATTATGATTACATCAAAACGACAATTCCAAGAACCTAATGCTTGCTTCAATCCAAACATGGATCGAATAACCTGCAAACCTAGTTTGCTTGTTATGGTTCGACAAAACCGTCAGGATGTTGTAAACATCCTCCAAAAGGTTTCCGTTAAGGAAAGCAGTTTTCCCGTTCAGCTGCCATATTTCATAAATGAAACATGCAGTATCAGCAAGCATTGTCGAAATGGATTTGCCGTGGCAACAGGTAAAAGGTTTCGTCGCAATCAACAAAATGTTGATAACTCTACCTTTTCGCTACAAGCCTAGCTTAGTACGATGGTATGTTGGCATCCATGTATGTCTTCCTAGAAGACTTATACAGTACCATTAGGCACAATGCCTTGCGGTACATCAACTAGTGTCCAAACTTATTGATATACATGGAATCCATTTCGGACTCATGACACTTTGTCATAATAGGGAGTCGATACCTTGTATCACTTCCTCATACGTAGTCAGTTGGTATACCTCAATAAGATAGACATCTTTATGAGGTGAGATTAGAAACCCATACCCCAGGTTGTTTTCTGAATCTCTCCGACATACGCGGTTCTTGTGTATTCGAAGATTATTGGTAATAGTTTCATCCTTGATGAACTATTTATGTTCCATTTAAAGGATCTGTGCCTGGAATAGTATTACTCCGATTTTCGTCGAGTTTTACTATCCTCCCACTTACCACTGCATATCGGTATTCCTATTAGAAAAACCACATGGTGAGCAACAATCTAATTGTTCTCATGTGAGATGTATAAGTACAATACTTATGGAATCCCTAGGATAACCTACAATTAGCACGAAATCTATCAAACAGATTTTTTGGAACATTATTCAAAATAAGTTCTTGCACTGTTGAAAGCTTATCCGTTGAAGGAAATGGTAGCTCAGAGCGACTCATGATTGGCCTTATCATGTCTAACATAATTCGGTTAGTCATTTCGGACACACCGTCAAATTGACTTGTTCCGGGAGGAGTCCTTATTGAAAGAATACTATACTCTTTCAAGTACATTAGAAAATTATTGCTTAAGTATCTTCTATTACGGTCTCACCGTGACGGTTTAATACTTCAGCCGATCTGTTTGTCTATTTCGTGTCGAAACTATAAAAGTTTCTGATTTGTGTTCTTCAAAAGAAACATATAACCATTACGCGATGTCATATCCATATAGGTCACGAAATATTCATATCCAAATCTAGCCTAGCTAGACATGGGCCCACTTGATTCACTATGAACTAGGTCGGTGGCATTTACACTTTTACCAAGTAAATAGTGTTTTAGGCACATTGCCCAATAAACTAGAGTCGTAGACTTTATTTGATTGGAATCAAATCAGTCCGAGTACCCACTCTTCAAAAGTGTGGATATACGAGTCTTGTTTGATTGTGTCCCAGACAACAATGCCACAATTAGTTTCATCTGATCAAATCAGTTTGAGCTATTCGTTTGTCATGTCATATATTTGAGATTTATTTATATTCAAAATATAAATTCGGTTATTCACATCTAATGTGCTTATCTCAATATCATCTTTATATAATGAAACACTTTAGTGTTCTAGAATATAAAGGTTCACCCGCAGCGGGTTAAACACTGATATAAAGATAATGTTCCTAGTCAAACTAGTTACATTATACCAAAGGGTAGTTCCTAAACTTAGGTATTTACGGTTAAAACAGCGACTTTCGTCCCATTTCCAATTCGCAGATTAATCTCTATTGAAGTCAGTATCCTGTTCAAAATAGATTCTAAACATCAATACATATTTATGTACCACACTAAGTATTTAAAATCCAATTTAATACTAGTAGTGAACATAATTATGACAGACATATTTGAAGTCAGAGCCTTGCTCGTCTTCAATTCCTTCTTGGGATATGTCCTTTTATCTTCCTAGAAGATTATAATGATTTTGCCTTTGCCCTTTTCCACAGTCCAGAAGCCTTTGGCCAAGCCTTGGCCTTCTAGAATATCGAAGTAAGGTGCGCCTTGCGCTATTTGCCTAATTGCAAATTTTGACTTTATCTCCTTGAGAATAGTCATTAACTCTCCAAGAGTTTATTATTGCAATATTTACTTCTAAAATCTAAAAATAGATTCTTTGAAGATCCTTCAATTTATTTATCATACTTTAAGAATCTAATCCTTAGTTATGATAAAGAAATTAAGGAGTCTATATGACAAGTATAATGGATTAAGCACTAAAGTTATCATTACATGAATATTCCAAATATCATGTTCCACTTATTTGCTTAACTCAAGGCTTAGGCCTAATATGTTATTTTATCAAATAAAGTAACTTATTAGTTTCCAGGACCATCCTGAAACTTTATTCGTAATTTGAAAATTATAGTCGTTTAAATACATTTTCACCCAGGATTATGTTTTAAACACTAATCTTTCATTTATCTTGATTCTAATAGTCCAACTATTTAATCAACGATTTGTGGTACTATGTATTATATTGATTATTATAGTCCAACTATATAATCAAATATAATTTAAATTAATTAACCTGAATTACATTGATTACTATAATCCAATTATAAAATCAACTTTAAATTGGAATTAATTAATTCAAATATATTGATTACTATAATCCAATTATATAATCAAATATAATACAGTCCAACTGCTTTTTAAAACAACAATTTAAATATTAGTCCAACTAACATTTAATTGATTTGACGAATGATATTGTTTGAGCGCGAATGGCGAGTAATTGAATGAATATTGCGAATTCAATTCTTGCCTCCCACTATTTTTCGGCGAGCCTCTAACCCTCTGTCGAGTACTCGGGAAACCGTGTTTCCTAGTGGGCTAGGATCCCGTTAAATATCACACAATCTTGACTTTGGCCAACAAATTGTATGATAATTAACTAGGTAGATCTCTAAGATCAATTGGATCCAATCCAATTCGTAGATCCGGTAGGGGGACATCCAAGTCCGAAACATATATCTTATATATGCCAATACATCCAATGTATTACCTAACCTTTTTCCTCTGAATCAACTAAGTCTTGGCTTTGGCACAACAAACTTAGTGATCCCAGTCAAGCTCGACCCATTGACCATGGAAAGCTTCGTAATCAATGTCGATGGACAAGAAGTGGTCTTGACTTTGGCCAACAAGCCACAACTTGGACAAGACACTGATATGGAACAAAGCCTTCATGATTCAAACACATCCTCGACGGACAAAGGCCTTGACTTTGGCCAACAAGCCAATGCTAGTCTCGGATCTTGAGTGAGAATCACTCAATGGAAGGAAAGACGCTTAATATTATTTGAGGGTTTTTCGCGTGCAAATTGACAACCAATTTATTATCTTTGTTAAGGTCTCATCATCATACACCCTTAAACATGCATTCTAAACACATAATAAAACGTATATGAAAAATAATAATGATATGCGGATGGATCTTTACACATTGATCCTAGATCAAATCTCTCACTTTCTCTCTCCAGCTAGCAATGTATTTACTTCTACCCGTTACACTACACTTCTAAAGAAACCTCACTTACATTGAGGGGAATAGGTGAGAAGAGAATACAAAGAATATGAGGTAATAAGGCTGGACAACAGGTCCAATTAATAAATCAAATTTATTACAATTTCTAAAATTGCCCCACCCATCTAATATCCATCCGATATACATTATTCATGCATCGTAACCATGTATTCACACAAGCATGTTATCAATCAATCTAATCAAATTAATTAATCTGATAATTAGTGATCATCCAATGTTCAAACAACGATTTGATTTTGTTCGAGTCAAACTCGTTTTGTGAACAAGTACTCAAAGTACGAATTCTCGAATTAAATTAAATTACATAATTAAATCCAATTTAATTCGTATTTAATTCTAATTCACTATTTAATTCCAAATTAAATATTACACTTTATAAAATAAACATTTACGACTTAAATTCCAAATTTAATCGTTACGGGTCTCAAAGCCCGATTAATATCCAATATTAATTTAATTAAAGTCCAATGGGCTTTTAATTAATTTCTTAAGGCATGGACTTTTGGTCAACTCAGGTCGAACCGATAACCAAAATCCAATCCGGGAGTTACCCCATAAGCCCAGAAATCAATCTTGGCCCATTAGGCCCAATTAAAATTTAAAGGTTCATTAAGTCGCATTTGGGTTTTATGGAGGCGGATTTGGGCCCAATTGGATCCAATCCATTTGGCCTAAACCTAACTTGATACAATCAAGCCCAACAAGCCCAATTACAACATAAGCCCAAATCCAATTTTAAGCCCAATTAATTAAAATACAAAAATTCCAAATTTCACATTCTAATTAACCAAAGTGTATAGCATTATTAATTACCCAAATCAATATTTCCAAAACACCAAATTTGTACAATTAAACATGCTTATCATTAATGAATCATGTCCAACATAATTTGATCAAAATCAAACCCAATTTGCATGCCTATAGTTCTCGGCCAAGGATGAAAAATATGCCCAAATCAAATTCAATCCAATTGATTTAAATTAAACATAAAATCAATATCCCCTAATGATTTCTAACTCATCCAATGAATCAAAAAATCAAAATCCAAGACAATTTTAGGGTTCTTATTTTCGGCCAACACAAGCCAAATTAGGGAAAATTGTTCCAAACCAAATTTCTTCAAATTGATCTAATCAATCATCAATTAAACATCAATTAAGCATATTCATCAATCCAATTTCATAAAATCATGCCCAAATTCGTTTTGCCCAATTTCAACCCTAAAATCAATTTCATGCTTTCAAAGGCTCTGATACCATTGTTGGTTTGCTCTAAGCTTCCCAAGATCATAAATCAAGCATGAAACAAATGTAAATACAATCAAAGGAGGTGGGGAAAAACTCACATGGATCGGTTGGATGCGGTTGGAGATGAAAAACGTACTGCCCTCTCCATGCTCGGTAGTGGGCTGCTCGGTGGTGGACTGCACGGCAGTGGCTTGTCTTCCTCCTCCAAGAAACGGCCATGGGTGATCCTCCATGGAAGCTCCAAGCCTCACAAGGTGATTCCTTGCTCATGAAAACACTGCCCTATCACCTTTGTATTCCTCCTAGAGTGTGCTAGCACCTTGATCTTGCAACAAAATCAAGTCTTTTCTTCCTTGTGTTTCACGGTGATGAACCAGAAAATGAAGAACAAGAATCGGTCCAAGACCGAGAGAGAAGAAGAGAAGCTTTTGGCTCCAAAAACCTAATACCGTAAAAGGGAGAGAGAGAGAGAAAAAAAGAAAAAATGTAAAAGGTTTATTTATATTTTCCAAAAATAATAAACCATTTACCTTTTTCAATTTCAAAAAAGCAAAGCATTTAATGCCTTTCAATCACCTCACATCAACTCACATCAATCAATCAAATGTCACATCAATCAAAGTGACATGTGATTTGACGTTTGATGTGACTTGCGATTTGACGCTTGATTTGACTTACGTGCCGCACTCGAATTCGAAATGCAATTGCACTCGCAAACAATCCCGGGCTCGGGTCGCTAATTCCAAATTAACGAATTTTCCGTTGCGTCGTAATTAAATGATTACGCCTAGCGAAATCACTATTGACGTCGCTAACGAATTAATTCTAAATTAATTCGTTCGCCCGAATTAAAATCTAATTTTAATTCCACGTCGAAATCCAATTTCGTATAATATATCAAATATATTATTTTACCGATTCATTCCAAATTAATCGTTCTCTCTCTTTAATTGATATTTTATCTCAGATAAAATATCTCCATAATTAATCCCAGATTAATTTTCTCTCTCATTAAATTAATCCCAGTTTAACTAAAGTGTGAGTCATACGTCATCAGTGAATCTTCGGGGAGCGACCCATGAGATCTTCGGATATGTTGGTGTTGGACAATATGACCCATAGCGTCACTATTTGTACAGATCACGATGTTGTTGTACAAATTAACTATGTGACAAATGAGATTGCACTCTTATCAATTGTGATTAGATCACCTAGATGTATAAATGATGATAGGTCCCTATGATTTGTTCCTGGATGGAGAATGATATGAGACAGTATCTGTCCACGTAGGATAAATCATTAAATATCCCTAGTCAGAGTATTATCGAGATTGGACATCGATAAATACGTAAAAGCGATCTCCAAACACGTAAGTACCTTGTACTACGTTTACACCGATTCACAAGACAAGGTTGGCTTCTAGCAAAGCGCCATCCCTACCCAATTCTCCAGAAACATGCTTACAGGAATAAGCGATCTATATCAGGCATAGTATACGTGGTATTGCGTATTTTGATCATGTATCGAATGATCACGTGCTAGGCCTGGGGCTGGAATTATGTCTGCCTCGTCCAAAGCACATGTCGGATGTCTGGTAACTAGTCTCTATATCCGATAACTATGACCTAGTCATATTATCCCGATGACTGCAGTACTTAAGAGAACCAGTACCGTATCCTTCGTGACCATCATCTCCATATGACTGGAGTGACACTTCCGTCTTGACATCACACCCAACACACTACGATTCTCAATATACCCAGCATTGGCGTACACATAACCTGTTAAAGCCTTGGACGACCTCAACCAAAGTATATTGATTGTCGTAAGTATTAGCGGTGCAAGTCTCAGGTTAAGACCAAATACACCTACCCTGATTTCGGACTTCCATAGACACATAGTCATACTACCAATGTAATTTCGAGGGGGTCTATCCAGAGCGAAGCTGTTTCCCGTACCATCGGTAAAACACAACCTCCTATTACACTTGCATGAGTATCATATACCCAAATATATAAGAACTATGTCGTTGTGCCCTCACAACACGCACAAGTGTAATACTAGTCTTTTACGTATTTATCGATGTCCAATCTCGATAATACTCTGACTAGGGATATTTAATGATTTATCCTACGTGGACAGATACTGTCTCATATCATTCTCCATCCAGGAACAAATCATAGGGACCTATCATCATTTATACATCTAGGTGATCTAATCACAATTGATAAGAGTGCAATCTCATTTGGTCACATAGTTAATTTGTACAACAACATCGTGATCTGTACAAATAGTGACGCTATGGGTCATAATTGTCCAACACCAACATATCCG
This sequence comes from Zanthoxylum bungeanum, assembly GCA_019454045.1. Lineage (NCBI taxonomy): Eukaryota > Viridiplantae > Streptophyta > Magnoliopsida > Sapindales > Rutaceae > Zanthoxylum > Zanthoxylum bungeanum. The sequence continues at coordinate 108,780 of SKCR01006523.1, forward strand.
GGGATCTCATGGGTCGCTTCCGAAGATTCACCGATGACGTATGACTCGCACTTTAATTAATCTGGGATTAATTAAAAGAGAGAGAAAATTAATATGGGATTAATTACAGAGATATTTTATCTGGGATAAAATATTAATTAAAGAGAGAGAACTATTAATTTTGGAAATTATCGATTAAAATAATATATTTGATATATTATACGAAATTAGATTTCGACGCGGAATTAAAATTAGATTTTAATTTAGGCGAACGAATTAATTTAGAATTAATTCTTTAGCGATGTGAATAGTGATTTCCCTAGGCGTAATCGTTTAATTGGGTCGCAACGAAAAATTCATTAATTTAGAATTAGCAAACCCGAGCCCGGGATTGTTTGCGAGCGCATTCGCATTTCGAATTCGAGTGCGGCACACAAGTCAAATCAAGTGTCAAATCATTAGTCACATCAAGCGTAAAATCACATGTCACTTTGAGTGATGTGACAATTGATTGATTGATTGATGTGAGTTGATTGAAAAGCATTTATTGTTTTTGCTTTTGACTTTTTGAAATTGAAAAAGGTAAATGGTTTATTAATTTTGGAAATAAATAAAACCAATTACACTTTTTCATTTACTCTCTCTCTCTCCACTCACGGTTTCTAGGAAACCATTTTCCCTCCTCTCTTTCCTTCTCTTCTCTCACGGCTTGGAGCCGAATTCTTGCCTCTGTTTTCTGCAGTTTTGCCGAGAATAATGGAGAAGAAATAGAGTGGTTTTTGTGGCAAAAATCACCAAGTGCTAGCACACACAAATGGATTATACAAAGGTGATAGGGCAGCGAATTTAAGAGCTTGGAATCATCTTTTGAAGCTTGAAGCTTGGAGCTTCAATGGAGGTCATCAATGGCCGAATTCTTGGAGGAGTTTCACAGCCCAAACCGAGCAGTCCACTACTGAGCTTATTGGAGGAGTTGTCTTCTTCGAGTCGCAAGATCCGGTCAATGTGAGTATATTCCGCACCTCATTTGATGTGTATTCACTTGTTTCATTACTTGATTTCATGATCTTGGGACCTAATCTAGAAACCAACAATGGTATCTTGAGCTTTGATCAAGCATGAAAATTTTAGGGTTAAAATTGGGTAAACTCGATTTGAGCATGAATTGGTTGAATTGTTTGATTAAGTATGCTTGAATGAGGTTGAATTGATGTTGTGCATGATCATTTCAAGAAATTTTGTTGGATCAAATTTTCCCCAAAAATGGAGGCTTGGCCGAATTTAGAACCCTAAATTTGTCTTGGCATAATTGTTTTTTGATCATTGGATGACTTAAAACAATAGGGTAATGTTGTTTTGAAGTTCAATTGGATTGAATTTTGATTTGGAACACTTTTCCCTTTAAAAGTTGTCTTGGCCGAATTCAATGTAACATGAAATTCATTGTGATTTTTTGTTTTTGATTCATTGGATAAGTTAAATTGATTTGGGAAATAATGATTGTGGATTCAATTGGATTGAAACCGAATCGGAATGAAAAAACCCCTATATTGTCGAGAATGAAGAAGCATGAAAATGGGTTTGATTTTGATTAAATTGTGTTGGACATTATTTGATGTTAAAGTGCATAATTAATTAGGCTAATTGATGTTTTAGAAATATTAATTGGGGGATTAATTGTGTATTACACTTAGGTTAATTAATTGTGGAATTTGGAATTTTATAAGTTAATTAATTAGGCTTGAAATTGGATTTGGGCCTTAAAGGTTGTAATTGGGCTTTTGGGCTTGGTTGTACCAAGTTAGGTTTAGGCCAATTTGGTGGATCCAATTGGGCCCAAAACCGCATCCATAAAGTCCAATTATGACTTAATGGACCTTAATTATTTAATTGGGCCTAATGGGCCTAAATTGATTTATGGACTTATGGGGTAAATCTCGGAATTGATTTTGGTTATTGGGTTTGACCCGAGTTGACCAAAAGTCCACGCCTTAAAGAAATTAATTAAAAGCCCATTGGACTTTAATTAAATAAACTTTGGATGTTAATAGGGCTTTGAGACCCGTAACGATTGAATTTGGAATTTAAGTCGTAAATGTTCGTTAATAAAGTGTAATATTTAATTTGGAATTAAATAGTGAATTAGTATTAAATACAAATTGAATTGGATTTAATTTTGTAGTTTAATTTAATTCAAGAATTTGTACTTTGAGTACTTATTCGCAAAAACGAGTTTGACTCGAGCAAAATCAAATCGTTGTTTGAACATTGGAGATCACTAATTATCAGATTAATTAATTGTATTAGATTGATTGATAACATGCTTGTGTGAATACATGGTTGCGATGCATGAATAATGTATATCGAATGGATATTAGATGGGTGGGGCAATTTTAGAAATTTTAATAAATTTGATTTATTAATTGGACCTGCGTGTCCAGCCTTATCACCTCCATACTCTTTGTATTCTCTTCTCACCTATTCCCCTCAATGTAAATGAGGTTTCTTTAGAAGTGTAGTGTAACGGGTAGAAGAAATAGTTGTGCTAGCGGGAGAGAGATTGAGAGATTTGATCTAGGATCAATGTAAAGTATCCATCCGCATATCATTATTATTTTTCATATGCGCTTTATTATGTGTTTAAAATGCATGTTTAACGGTGTATGATGATGAGACCTTAACAAAGATAATAAATTGGTTGCCAATTTGCACTCGAAAATCCCTCGCTCAATATTAAGCGTCTTTCCTTCCATTGAGTGATTCTCACTCAAGATCCGAGACGACATTGGTTTGTTGGCCAAAGTCAAGGCCTTTGTCTGTCGAATATGTGTTTGAATCACGAAGGCTTTGTTCCATATCAGTGTCTTGTCCAATTTGTGGATTGTTGCCCAAAGTCAAGACCACTTCTTGTCCATCGACATTGATTACGAAGCTTTCCATGGTCAATGGGTCGAGCTTCACTGGGATCACTAAGTTTGTTGTGCCAAAGCCAAGGCTTAGTTGATTCATAGGAAAAAGGTTAGGTAATACATTGGATGTATTGGCATATATAAGATATATTTTTCGGACTTGGATGTCTCCCTACCGGATCTAGGAATTGGATTGGATCCAATTGATCTTAGAGATCTACCTAGTTAATTATCATACAATTTGATGGCCAAAGTCAAGATTGTGTGATATTTAACGGGATCCTAGCCCACTAGGAAATACGGTTTCCCGAGTACTCAACAGAGGGTTAGAGGCTCGCCGAAAAATAGTGGGAGGCAAGAATTGAAATTACAATATTCTTTTAATTACTTGCCATACGCGCTCAATCACAAATTATGTCATCGTTAGATTAAATTTTAGTTGGACTTGTTGGTTATTATCTAGGTCCCAAGATCAAACAAGACATGAAACAATGTGTGAACACATCAACGGAGGTAGCGGAATACTCACATCGATCGGTTGAGTCGATTTGGAGACGAATGAAGCCCAAATGCTCACTGTTTTTGGCGCCACTGGTAGCAGTTCACTGCCCTCCAAATCTGAAATTTGAGCTGCGAAACGGAGCTCCAAGCCTCGTCGAACGGATCCCGGCTCATGGGTTAACCTCCCTACCACCTTCGCAAGACTCGTGTAGTGTGCTAGCACTTGCGGTTTTTGCCGCACAAAAACCCAACTCTTGCTTCCCATTGCTCACGCCATTTTGGCTTCAAAACCAGTCCACATTTTCTGTTTTGGGCGTGAGGAGAAGAGAGAAAAAGATAGAGAAGAAAGTTGTGTAATGTTGTATTGAAAAGCTTTTCCAAAAAGCTTTATATATTTTCCAAGAAAAAATATATAAAACCAATTACTTAATTGATTTAAATAAAACCAAAAGTAAATGATTTTCCCTCCAAAACACTACACAAACACCAACTTACATCAACTATTCACATGTCACTTCAATAAAGTGATGTGATGCAAGTCAATCCATCAATCAATCAATCAATCAATCACACTTAAAGTGACTTTTGATTTGACGCTTGATGTGACGATTGATTGACGCTTGATGCGACTTGCAATGCCGCACTTGAATTCGAAATACGAATGCGCTCGCAATCACACTCGGGCTCGGGTTCGCTAATTCTAAATTAACGATTTTTCCATCGCGTCGTAATTAAATGATTACGCCTAGCGAATTCACTATTCACGTCGCTAACGAATTAATTCTAAATTAATTCATTCGCCCAAATTAAAATCTAACTTTAATTCCGCGTCGAAATCTAATTTCGTTTAATATATCGAATATATTAATTTACCGATTAATTCCAAATTAATCGTTATCTCTCTCTAGAAGATATTTTATCCTAGATAAAATATCTCCGTAATTAATCCTAGATTAATTTTCTCTCTCTTCTATATAATCCCAGATTATTCAAGAGTGCGAGTTGTGCGTCATCGGTGGATTATCGGTAAGCGACCCATGAGATCCCCGGATAAGTTAGCAGTAAATACGGTCGTCGGAGTATCCGAATCACGTACGTACCAAGTACTACGTTTTACCGATTTACGAGACAAGGTCGACTCCTAGCAAAGCACCAAGTCTACCCAATTCTCCGGACATATCCATTAAGAATATTAAAGATCTGTATCAAGCGTAGTATACGATTGTATTGTGTGTATCGGCCCAGTATCGGATAGTCACGTGCTAGGGCTGGGGCTGGATAAGTGTCTACCCCGTCCGAAGCACATATCGGATGTCTGGTAACATAGTCTCTATAATCGGATATTCATGACCTGGTTATAATATCCCGATTGGTTGCGCAACACTCAAGAGCACTAGTACCGTATCCTGCGTGACATCATCTCCAATATGACTGAAGTGATACTTCCGTCTTGACATCACACCCAATACACTACGACTCTCTGATAAACCCAGAAGTGGTGTACGCAGAACCGGTTAAAGCCCTGTACCACCAAGACCAAAGTCTATCGATTATCGTAAGTATTAGCGATGTAAGTCTCAGGTTAAGACTATACACACCTACCTTGATTTTGGCCTCCCATAGACACATAGTCATAATACCAATGGGATTCCGAAGGGTCTATCCAGAGCGAAGCTGTTTCCCGTACCATCGGTGAAACACGACCACTACTATCGCACTTGCATAAGTATCCAATACCTATATATATGAGAACTATGCGTTGTGCCCTCACAACGCACACAAGTGCAATACTAGCCTATTCCGCATTATCGATGTCCAGTCTCGATAATACTCCGGCTAGGGATATTTAATGATTAATCTTTCGGGGACTGATACTGTCTCATATCATTCTCAGTCCAGGAACTAATCACAGGGACCTCTCTTCATTTATATATCTATGGTGATCTAATCACAAATGATGAGAGTGAAATTTCCTTGTCACATAGTTAATTTGCTACAACAACACAATGATCTGTGCAAATAGTGACGCTATGGGTCATTTTGTCCAACAATCTCCCACTTGGCACGTAGCGAGTCACTCAAGTGTCCCACACCCGAACTATGTACGGTTCGCTCAAATTGCTGAGGAAAGATTTTCGTCAGCGGATTTGCTTGATTATCGTCTGACGTGATTTACACGATCATCACATCGCCACGATGTATGATCCGAACGAATCAGATGATATCGAAGTATATATCTGGATCGTCGATGAGACCTTTAATTCCTTAGCCTGTGCTGACGCCTAGCTCAGCTGCTAAAAGAACTATATCTAATCTAATTAGATTTATTTTCGATCCAAATGGCTTCAATTGCTGCCTCAGCTGCAGCAATAATCCGCATTTGTTGTTTATTCGGCAACAGTTATCTTGCTCGGAATATTTCCAGCTCACTGTCCCAGTGTACAAACTTAATAGTACCGTATTATTTAATCGTTTGGAAACTTGTAGCAGTGATGCCAGTCACTTCAAGTTCTCCTTCTCCATAGTTTAAGACAACATCTTTAGTTCTCTCAGATACTAACAGATGTTCTTAATCTATCACTTGGATTGACCTGATCGTGACTCCATATGCTCGAAGCGTATGAGACACCCTATCAAGTACATTTTAAATGTACAATTTCCAGAGAGTGTTAACAACTCCAAATCTATCCCAATAGATCTTTATTCCTTGAATAAAGGTTGTTACTCCCAAGAATTCTACGGAGAATTTCTATGAAAGAATATCTGAAAGCCAAGCTTTCACCAATTGCTTTATTGGGAATATCACTGTCAGTGCGCTCTCCCACTAACCTCCTTATATACACAAGAATTATTTCGTTTTGAATTAAATCATAAACCATTATGATTACATCAAAACGTCAGTTCCAAGAACCTTATGCTTGCTTCAATCCAAACATGGATCGAATAACCCGCAAACCTTGTTTTTCGGTTATACAAAATCGTCAGGATGTTGTAAGAATCCTCCAAGAGGTTTCCTTTTCAGGAAAGCGATTTTGATCTATAACTGACACATTTCATAAATGAAATACGCAGTTATCAACAAGCATCTTCAAAATGGATTTACCATGGCAACAGGTAAAAGGTTGAACCGTTATTAACACAATGTTGATAACGATACCTTTCCGTCAAAAGCCCAGCTTTGTACGTTGGTATGTTGCCTTCCATGTATGTCTTCCTTGAAGACGTTAATGTACCAATAGGCACATGCCTTGTGGTACAACAACTAGTATCCAAAATAGTTGTTATACATGGAATCCATTTCGGATTCATGGCACTTTGCCATAACAGGGAGTCGATACCTCGTATCATTCCTCAAAACATAGTCGGATGGTACACCTCCATAAGATTGACATCTTTATGGGGTGAGATCAGAAACCCATACCCTAGGTTGTTTTCTGACTCTATCCGATCTACTAGTTTCTTGTGTATTTGAAGATTAATGGTATAGATTCATCATAGATGAACTATTTGTGTTCCATTAAGGACTTCGTGCCTAGAACAGTATTACTCCGATTTTCATCGAGTATCACTATCCTCCCACTGACCACTGCATATCGGTATTCCTCTCAGGAAAAACCGCATGGTGAGCAACAATCACATTGTTCTCATGTGAGATTTACAAGTACTATACTTAAGGTTTCCCTTAGGATAACCTATATTGGTACTTATCCAATTTGGGTCTTTTAGTTTGGTATCATCCAAACATTATGCCTAGCATACCCAAATTATCAGGAATGAGAGACCTCGTTTCTTCCATGTTCATATCCTATATGGCATCTGTCAAATAGATTTATATGGAACCTTATTCTAAATAAGTTTTGCACTGTTAATACATATCATATAGAAGGAAACAGTAGCTCAGAGCGACTTGTGATAAACCATATCATGTCCAACAAAATTGGTTTTTGGTTCGGACACACCGTCTAACTGACGTGTCTCGGGAGGAGTCCTCATCTGAAAGAATACCGTACTCTTTCATGTACGTATGAAACTTTTGCTTAAGTATTTTCCATTACGGTCTTACCGTGGCGGAATAATACTATAGCCGATCTGTTTATTTACTTCGTGTCGAAACTTCAAAAGTTTTCGATCTGTGTTCTTCAAAAGAAACACATAACCATAACGTGATGCCACATCCGTTAAGGTCACGAAATATTCATGTTCACATCTAGCCTAGCTAGATATGGGCCCACTTAATTCACCATGAATAGGGCTAACAGATCGGTGGCCCTTATACTATTACCAAGTAAATAGTATTTTAGGTACTTTACCTAATAAACTAGATTCGCAGACCTTATTTGAATAGTCAAATCAGTCCTAGTACCCCACCCTTTAAAGTGTGGATATACGAGTCTCGTTAAATTGTGTCCTAGATAACAATGCCACAAATAAGTCTCTATTGATCAAATCAATTTGAGCTATTTATTTGTCATTTTATATGTTTGAGATTTTATTTATATTCAAAATATAAATTCTATTATTTACATCTAATGTATTTATCTCAGTATCATCTTTATATAATAAAACACTTAGTGTTCTATAATATAAAGGTTTTTATCCGTAACGGATTAAACACTGATATAGAGATAATGTCTCTAGTCAAACTAGTTACATCATAACAGTTCCTAATTTAAGTACATACCCGAAGGGTAGTTCCTAAACTTAGGTATCTACGGTCGAAACAGCGACTTTCGTCCCGTTTCCGGTTCGCAGAGAAATCTCGGCTTGAAGTCGTATCCAGCCCATCATAGCGGATTCTGAACATCAATACATATATATTATGTACCACACTAAGTATTTAAAATCCAATTTCAATACTAGTAGTGAACATAACTTTGACAAATATTTTTAAAGTTAGAGCCTCGCCCTTTCTTTAATTCCTTCGTGTCTTCCATATCCAAATGGTAGTCACTTTGGGATATGTCAATTATCTTTTCAATATTTCACAAACCTTTGGCCAAGCCTCGGGTTTCGGAATATCGAAACGATGTGCACCTTGTGCAACACGCCCAATTGCAAACTTTGACTTTTCACCTCTAGAATAATCAAATCAATTCTCTAAGAATTATTAATTGCAATTTAATACTTTTAAATCTAAAGATAAGTATATTAATTAAGCACTAAAGTCATCATCACATAAATCTTCCAAAGATTTTATGCTATACTTATTTGCTTAATTATGGGCCTAGATATAACAAGTTATTTTATCTAATAAAGTAACCTATTATTAATTCCCAATAAAATTAAATCATTTAAAACATTTAATCCAAGGATTATTATTTTTAAATATTCAACTTTTCAATTCTTTCTTGATTTCAATAGTCCAACTATTTAATCAATTTAATAAGGTACTATTTATTATAATGATTACAATAATCCAATTATTTAATCAACTATAATTTAATTAATTCAATTATATTGATTACTATAATCCAATTATAAAATCAACTATATATCGAATGAGTTTGTATATAGTCCAACTATATATATTTTTAAAACAACATAAAATATTAGTCCAACTAATACTTTTGATTAATATGACGAGTAAAATATAGATGAGCGCGTTTAGCGAGTATTCGAACGAATGTTGCAAATTCAATACTTGCCTCCCACTATTTTTCGTCGAGCCTCTAACCCTCTGTCGAGTACTCGGGAAACCGTGTTTCCTAGTGGGCTAGGATCTCTCTTTTAAATATCACACAATCTTGACTTTGGCCAACAAATTGTATGATAATTAACTAGGTAGATCTCGAAGATCAATTGGATCTCATCCAACTCCTAGATCCAGTAGGTGGACATCCAGTCCCAAACATATATCTTATATATGCCTATACATCGAATGTATACCCTAACCTTTTTCCTCTGAATCAACTAGGCCTTGGCTTTGGCACAACAAACCTAGTGATCCCAGTCAAGCGCGGACCCATTGACATGGAAGCTTCGTAATCAATGTCAATGGACAAGAAGTGGTCTTGACTTTGGCCAACAAACCACAACTTGGACACGACCCGATATGGAACAAAGCCTCGTGATTAAAACACATCTTTGACGGACAATGGCTTGACTTTGGCCAACAACCCCTGCCAATCTCGGATCTTGAGTAAGAATCACTCAATGGAAGGAAAATAAACGCTTGATATTTAACGAGGTTTTTCGCGTGCAAATTGGCTACCAATTTAATTATCTTTGTTAAGGTCTCATCATCATACACCCTTAAACATGCATTCTAAACACATAATAAAGCGAGTATGAAATAAATAATAATGATATGCGGATGGATACATTACACATTGATCCTAGATCAATCTCTCCCTTTCTCTCACTCAGCTAGCACTAGTATTACTTCTACTACCCGTTACACTACACTTCTAAAGAAACCTCATTTACATGGAGGGGAATATGTGAGAAGAGAATACAAAGAGAATAGAGGTGATAAGGCTGGACACGCAGGTCCAATTTAATAAATCGAATTTATTACAACAATTTCTAAAATTGCCCACCCATCTAATATCCATCCGATATACATTATTCATTCAACACAACCACGTATTCACACACATAAGCATGCTATCAATCAATCTAATCAAATTAATTAATCTGATAATTAAGTGATCATCCAATGTTCAAACAACGATTTGATTTTATTCGAGTCAAACTCGTTTTTGCGAATAAGTACTTAAAGTACGAATCATGAATTAAATTAAACTACATTATTAAATCTAATTTAACATGTACTTAATACTAATTCACTATTCAATTCCAAATTAAACATTACACTTTATTAAATAAACTTTTACGATTTAAATTCCAAATTTAATCGTAACGCGTCTCAAATACCGATTAACGTCCAACGTCAATTCAATTAAAGTCCAATGGGCTTTTAATTGATTTCTTAAGGCGTGGACTTTTGGTCAACTCGGGTCAAACCGATAACCAAAGTCCAATCCGGGATTTACCCCATAAGCCCATAAATCAATCTTGGCCCATTAGGCCCAATTGAACTTTAAAGGTTCATTAGTCGCATTTGGGCTTTATGGTTAAGGTTTTGGGCCCAATTGGATCCAATCCACTTGGCCTAAACCCAACTTGATAAAATCAAGCCCAATAGGCCCAATTACAACATTAGAAGCCCAATATCAAAATTAGGCCCAAATAATTAAATTCAAAAAATCCAATTTTCCCAATTTAATTACCAAAGTGTATTACATGATCAATTACCCAAATCAACATTTCTAAAACATGAATTTACATAATTAATCATGGTCATTTTCATCAATTGGTGTCCAACACAAATTAATCAAAAATCAAACCCATTTACATGCTTAAAGGTCTCGGCCAAGGGAGGGATTTTTATCCGATTCGAATTCAATCCAATTAATTTCACAATCGATATTAAATCCTTATCCCGAATGATTTCCAATACATCCAATGTTCAAAAATCAAAAGATACCAAGACATTATGGCATAATTCCATTCGGCCAAGGTGATCAATTTGGGGATTTTATGTTCAATTCAAAATCCAATCCAATTAGTTTCAAATTAACATTATCCTAAATGATTCTAACTCATCATGAATCAAAAAAAAAAAAATTCCAAGAATTCCAAAATGATCATCATATTCGGCCAACTGATATTTTTGGGGAAAATTATTCCAAATCAATTTTCAACAAATTGGTCCAACCAAAATGCAATAGACATGTTATAAGCATACTTAAACAATTTTAAGCCAATTTTAAGCCCTACAATTTTTCATGCTTGAACCTAGGCTCTTGATGCCATTGTTGGTTATTATCTAGGTCCCAAGATCAAACAAGACATGAAAACAATGTGTGAACACATCAACGGAGGTAGCGGAATACTCACATCGATCGGTTGAGTCGATTTGGAGACGAATGAAGCCCAAAATGCTCACTGTTTTTGGCGCCACTGGTAGCAGTTCACTGCCCTCCAAATCTGAAATTTGAGCTGCGAAACGGAGCTCCAAGCCTCGTCGAACGGATCCCGGCTCATGGGTTAACCTCCCTACCACCTTCGCAAGACTCGTAGTGTGCTAGCACTTGCGGTTTTTGCCACAAAAACCCAACTCTTGCTTCCCATTGCTCACGCCATCTTGGCTTCAAAACCAGTCCACAATTTCTGTTTTGGGCGTGAGGAGAAGAGAGAAAAAGAGAGAGAAGAAGTTGTGTAATGTTGTTTGAAAAGCTTTTCCAAAAAGCTTTATATATTTTCCAAGAAAAAATAATAAAACCAATTAATTAATTGATTTAAATAAAACCAAAAGTAAATGATTTTCCCTCCAAACACTATTACACCAACTTACATCAACTATTCATATGTCACTTCAATAAAGTGATGTGATGCAAGTCAATCCATCAATCCATCAATCAATCAATCAATCAATCAATCACTCAAAGTGACTTTTGATTTGACGTTTGATGTGACGATTGATTTGACGCTTGATGCGACTTGCGATGCCGCACTTGAATTCGAAATACGAATGTGCTCGCAATCACACTCGGGCTCGAGTTTGCTAATTCCAAATTAACGATTTTTCCGTCACGTCGTAATTAAATGATTACGCCTAGCGAATTCACTATTCACGTCGCTAACGAATTAATTCTAAATTAATTCGTTCGCCCGAATTAAAATCTAACTTTAATTCCGCGTGGAAATCTAATTTCGTTTAATATATCGAATATATTATTTTACCGATTAATTCCAAATTAATCGTTATCTCTCTCTAGAAGATATTTTATCCTAGATAAAATATCTCTGTAATTAATCATAGATTAATTTTCTCTCTCTTCTATATAATCCCAGATTATTCAAGAGTGCGAGTTGTGCAACATCGGTGGATTATCGGGAAGCGACCCATGAGATCCCCGGATAAGTTAGCAGTAAATACGGTCGTCGAGTATCCGAATCACGTACGTACCAAGTACTACGTTTATACCGATTTACGAGACAAGGTCGACTCCTAGCAAAGCACCAAGTCTACCCAATTCTCCGGACATATCCATTTAAGAATATTAAAGATCTGTATCAAGCGTAGTATACGATTGTATTGTGTGTATCGGCCCAGTATCAGATAGTCACGTGCTAGGGCTGGGGCTGGATAAGTGTCTACCCCGTCCGAAGCACATATCGGATGTCTGGTAACATAGTCTCTATAATCGGATATTCATGACCTGGTCACAATATCCCGATTGGTTGCGCAACTCAAGAGCACTAGTACCGTATCCTGCGTGACATCATCTCCAATATGACTGAAGTGATACTTCCGTCTTGACATCACACCCAATACACTACGACTCTCTGATAAACCCAGAAGTGGTGTACGCAGAACCGGTTAAAGCCCTGTACCACCAAGACCAAAGTCTATCGATTATCGTAAGTATTAGCGATGTAAGTCTCAGGTTAAGACTATACACACCTACCTTGATTTCGGCCTCCCATAGACACATAGTCATAATACCAATGGGATTCCGAAGGGTCTATCCAGAGCGAAGCTGTTTCCCGTACCATCGGTGAAACACGACCTCCTATCGCACTTGCATAAGTATCCAATACCTATATATATGAGAACTATGCCGTTGTGCCCTTACAACGCACACAAGTGAAATACTAGCCTATTCCGCATTATCGATGTCCAGTCTCGATAATACTCCGGCTAGGGATATTTAATGATTAATCCTTCGGGGACTGATACTGTCTCATATCATTCTCAGTCCAGGAACTAATCACAGGGACCTCTCTTCATTTATATCTATGGTGATCTAATCACAGATGATGAGAGTGCAATTTCCTTGTCACATAGTTAATTTGCTACAACAACACAATGATCTGTGCAAATAGTGACGCTATGGGTCATTTTGTCCAACAGGACTAATATTGAATTGTTGTTTTAATAACAGTTGGACTGTATTATAGTTGATTATATATTGGATTATAGTAATCAATATATTTGAATTAATTAATTTCAATTTACAGTTGATTTTATAATTGGATTATAGTAATCAATGTAATTGAGGTTAATTATTTAAATTATATTTGATTGTATAGTTGGACTATAATAATCATTATAATATATAGTACCACAAATCGTTGATTAAATAGTTGGACTATTAGAATCAAGATATAATTGAAAGATTAGTGTTTAAAACATAATCCTGGGTGAAAATGTATTTAAACGACTTCATTTTTCAAATTGGGAATAAATTTCAGGATGGTCCTGGAAACTAATAAGTTACTTTATTTGATAAAATAACGTATTAGGCCTAAGCCCGAAGTTAAGCAAATAAGTGGAACATGATATTTGGAATATTCATGTAATGATAACTTTAGTGCTTAATCCATTATACTTGTCAAGTAGACTCCTTAATTTCTGAATCAGAACTAAGGATTAGATCCTTAAAGTATGATAATGAAATTGAAGGATTTTCATGGATCTATTTTAGATCTTTGAAATACTAAATTGCAATAAATAATTCTTGGAGAATTAATGACTATTCTCAAGGAGACAAAGTCAAACTTTGCAATTAGGCAAGTAGCGCAAGGCGCACCTCACTTCGATATTCTAGAAACCCGAGGCTTGGCCAAAGGCTACTGGAATGTTGAAAAGGGCAGATGCAAAATCATTATAATCTTCTAGGAAGATAAAAAGACATATCCCAAGAAGGAATTGAAGACGAGCAATACTCTGACTTCAAAAATATTTGTCAACATTATGTTCACTACTAATATTGAAATTGGATTTTAGATACTTAGTGTGGTACATAAATATATGTATTGATGTTCAGAATCTGTTTTGAACAGGATACTGACTTCAATAGAGATTAATCTGCGAATTAAAAACGGGATGAAAGTCGATGTTTTAACCGTAGATACCTATGTTTAGGAACTACCCTTTGGGTAAGTACGTAAATTAGGAAACTGTTATAGTGTAACTAGTTTGACTAGAAATATTATCTCTATATCGCGTCTAACCCGCTGCGGGTGTACCTTTATATTCTAGAACACTAAAGTGTTTTATTATATAAAGATGATATTGAGATAAACATATTAGATGTGAATAACAGAATTTATATTTAGAATATAAATAAATCTCACACGTATAACATGAAAAATAAATAGCTCAAACTGATTTGATCAGATTGAAACTTAAATGTGGCATAGTTGTCAGGGACACTATTAAACAAGAATCGTATATCCAGACTTTCGAAGAGTGGGTACTATGACTGATTTGATTCTATTCAAATAAAGTCTACGAATCTAGTTTATTGGGCAAAGTGCCTAAAACACTATTTACTTGGTAAAAGTGCCAAAGCCACCGATCTGTTAGCCCTAGTTCATAGTGAAGCAAGTGGGCCCATGTCTAGCTAGGCTAGATGTGGATATGAATATTTCGTGACCTTTACGGATGTGGCATCGCATGTGGTTACATGTTTCTTTTGAAACACAAATCGGAAAATGTTAAAGTCTCGACACGAAATAGACAAACAGATCGGCTAAAGTATTAAACTATCACGGTAAGGCCGAAATGGAAAATACTTAAGCAATAAGTTTCTCGTATACTTGAAAGAGTATAGTATTCTTTCAATGAGGACTCCTCCCGGAACACGTCAGTTTGACGGTGTGTCCGAACAGGATTAACCGAATTTTGTTGGACATGATAAGGTTAATCATGAGTCGCTCTGAGCTACCATTTCCTTCAATGGATACTTTAATCAGTGCAAGAACTTATTTAGAATAAGGTTCCATAAATATCTGTTTGACAGATATCATATTAGATATGAACGGGAAAAGAAACCGGGTTTCACATTCCTGAATATTTGGGTATGCTAGGCATACGTTTGGATGATACCAAACAAGAACCCAAATTGGATAAGTGCCAAATGTAGGTTATCTTAGGGATACCATAAGTATTGTACTTATACACCTCACAAGAGAACAATTAGATTGTTGCTCACCATGCGGTTTTCCTGAGAGGAATACCGATATGCAGTGGTAAGTGGGAGGATAGTAAAACTCGATGAAAATCAGAGTAATTCTATTCTTGGCACCGAATCTTAATGGAACACAAATAGTTCATCAAGGATGAAACTATACCATTAATCTTCGAATACACAAGAACCGCGTAGGTCGGAGAGAATCAGAAAACAACCTGGGGTATGGGTTTCTGATCTTACCTCATAAAGATGTCTATCTTTTGAGGAACACAAACCGACTACGTATAAGGTAGTGATACAAGGTATCGACTCCATATTATGGCAAAGTGCCATGATATCCAAATTGGATTCCATGTAAATCAACTATGTTTAGACACTAGTTGAAGTACCGCAAGGCATTATGCCTATTGGTACTTATAAGTCTTCAAGGAAGACGTACATGGATGGCAATATACCAACGTACTAAGCTAGGCTTGTAACGAAAAGGTAGAGTTATCAAGATTGTGTTGATTACAATGAAACCTTTTACCTATTGCCACGGCAAATCCATTTCGACAATGCTTGCTGATGCTGCATGTTTCATTTATGAAATATGGCAGCTGAATGCCAAAACCGCTTTCCTTAAAGGAAACCTTTTGGAGGATGTTTACAACATCTTGACGGTTTTTGTCGAACCATAACAAGCAAACTAGGTTTGCAGGTTATTCGATCCATGTTTGGATTGATGCAAGCATTATGTTCTTGGAATTGTCGTTTCGAAAATAATTCTTGTGTGTATAAGGAGGTTAGTGGGAGCGCACTGACAGTGAATTTTCTAAGTAATGATGATATATCATTTCTTGGAAATGATATTCCCATAATATAATCGGTTGAAAGCTTGGCTTTCATGGAACGACTATAATAAGTATAAAAACGGTACTATAAAGTTTGAATAACGGTACAGTGAGCTAGAAATCTTCCAAGTAAGACTGTTACCGATATAAACACAATGCGGGTTATTGCTGCAGCTGAGGCAGCAATAGAAGCCATTTGGGTAACAAATCTAATTAGATTAGATATAGTTCTGTTAGCAGCTGAGCTATGCGTCAGCACATGCTAAAGAATTAATGGTCTCATCGACGATCCAGATACTTACTTAGATATTCATCTGATTCGTTCGGATCATACATCGTGGCGATGTGATGATCGAATAAATCGCATAAAGATGATATTCATACAAATCCGCTGATGAAAACCTTTTCTCAGCATTTTGAGCCAACCGTACATAGTTCGAGTGTTAAACACTCGAGTGACTGGCTATAGGCCAAATGGGAGATTGTTGGACAATTATGACCTATAGCGTCACTATTTGTACAGATCACGGTGTTGTTGTACAAATTAACTATGTGACAAATGAGATTGTACTCTTATCATTTGTGATTAAATAACCTAGATGTATAAGTGATAGGAGGTCCCTGTGATTTGTTCCTGGACGGAGAATGATATGAGACAGTATCAGTCCACGAAGGATAAATCATTAAATATCCCTAGTCAGAGTATTATCGAGATTGGACATCGATAATGCGTAAAAGACTAGTATTACACTTGTGCGCGTTGTGAGGGCACAACGGCATAGTTCTCATAGGGTATAGGATACTCATGCAAGTGTGATAGGACGTTGTGTTTTACCGATGGTACGGGAAATAGCTTCACTCTGGATTGACCCCTGCGGAATCCCATTGGTAGTATGACTATGTGTCTATGGGAGTCTGTAATCAAGGTAGGTGTATTTGTTCTTAACCTGAGACTTGCACCGCTATTACTTGCGACAATCAATATACTTTGGTTGAGGTCGTCCAAGGCTTTAACCGGTTCTGTGTACGCCAATGCTGGGTATATTGAGAATCGTAGTGTGTTGGGTGTGATGTTAAGACGGAAGTATCACTCCAGTCATATGGAGATGATGGTCACATACGATACGGAACTCGTTCTCTTAAATGCTCGAGCTATCGGGATATTATGACTAGGTCATGTATATCCGATTATAGAGACTAGTTGCCAGATATCCGATATGTGCTTCGTAAGGGGCAGACACAATCCAGCCCTAAGCCTAGCACGTGAACATCCGATACTGGATCGACATACGTAATACTACGGTATACTACGCTTGATATAGATCACATATTCCTATAAGGATATTTCTGGAGAATTGGGTAGGCATGTCGCTTTGCTAGAAGTCAACCTTGTCTTGTAAATCGGTATAAACGTAGTTAGAGGTACTTACGTGTTCGGATAGTCCGACGACCGTATTTCCTGCCAACATATCTGGGGATCTCATGGGTCGCTTCCCGAAGATTCACCGATGACGTATGACTCACACTTTAATTAATCTGGGATTAATTAGAAGAGAGAGAAAATTAATCTGGGATTAATTACGGAGATATTTTATCTGGGATAAATATTAATGAAAGAGAGAGAACTATTAATTTTGAATTTCGATTAAAATAATATATTTGATATATTATACGAAATTGGATTTCGACGCGGAATTAATATTAGATTTTAATTCGGGCGAACGAATTAATTTAGAATTAGTCACTTTGAGTGATGTGACAATTGATTGATTGATTGATGTGAGATGATGTGAGTTGATTGAAAATCATTTATTGTTTTTGCTTTTGACTTTTTGAAATTGAAAAAGGTAAATGGTTTATTAATTTTGGAAATAACTAAAACCAAATACACTTTTTCATTTACTCTCTCTCTCTCTCTCCACTCACGGTTTCTAGGAAACCATTTTCCCTCATCTCTTCCTTCTCTTCTCTCACGGCTTGGAGCCGAATTCTTGCCTCTGTTTTCTACAATTTTGCCGAGAATAATGGAGAAGAAATGGAGTGGTTTTTGTGGCAAAAATCACCAAGTGCTAGCACACACAAATAGGTTATACAAAGGTGATAGGGCAGCGAATTTGTGAGCTTGGAATCATCTTTTGAAGCTTGAAGCTTGGAGCTTCAATGGAGGTCATCAATGGCCGAATTCTTGGAGGAGTTTCACAGCCCAAACCGAGTAGTCCACGAGCTAGAAGAGCCACTGCCGAGCTTCTTGGAGGAGTTGTCTTCTTCGCGTCGCAAGATCCGGTCAATGTGAGTATATTATGCACCTCCCTTGATGTGTATTCACTTTTTTCATTGCTTGATTTCATGATCTTGGGACCTAATCTAGAAACCAATAGGAACGTCGTCATTTGGATCCAGTTGGACCTTTTGTTAGAAGATGTGAACTTGTTGGGCCATTTAAACTGGGACGAGTTCGTGTCCTTTGACAGTTGGGCCAAAAGCTTCTAAAATGCCGATGGGCCACTTTATAAGTGGGTTTCTTATCATTTGAAGTTGTTTAGCCATATTATCGCAAAGTGTAAACCTGTTGGGCCTTTTCAATTGGGACAAGTTTGCGCCGCGCAATAATATGATTGAACACTTTAGAATGATAATGGGCCAATTAGTATAGAATTTTTATGAATTTATGCATTACATGCATTGCACGCTTGCACACTGACACACGATCTTAAAAGACACCATAGATTCCCGTTGGGTTAGGGAAGATGGGATATTAATCAAAAGGCCATTAGTGAACATGAGTGAATCAGTCAACGAGAGGTCTCGAATGAATCAGATTGAAGCTAACCTCACCAAAATGACTGAACAACTGCAAGCTTTGACTGCCGCCATGTCTAATATGGCCGTGCCCCGCCCCGCGGGAGGATCTGAAAATGAGAGGTGTGAGAGCCTTCCAATTGGATTGAATGATGATGCTCTTGTGGTTGATGATGATATGGCCAAATATACCGCTGGGAGAATAGCCGGGTCTCAGGCCGAGATACAGAAACTCCGTGATCAAATGGAGTCAGTTACCCGTAAACTGAAGGGGAAGCATAAGGATTTATTGGATTATGATGTAATGACATTCGAGGAACAGCTGCCAGCTCAGTTTAAAATGCCCGACATTGCCAAATTTAATGGAAACGGAGACCCGAGGGTCCATCTGAGGCAATATGTCGTGGTGATGAGTTCGGTAGGCCTGTCGTAGCGCCAAGTCCAAAAGATGTTTGGGATGTCACTCGAGGGGGCACCTGTAGTGTGGTATCACAGCCTTGAGAAAAAGGTTAAAGAAGATTGGAGGGAACTGGCTGATGTCTTCCTAAAGCAGTATGTTACAGACTTGGAGATCGACTTGTCGCTTCGCGAGTTGGAGAATACCAAGCAGAAGCCAGAGGAAAGCTTTAAGGAATACGTGGATCGCTGGAGAAGCCAACTTTTGAAGATGCAGACTCGGTCTTCAGAGAAGGACCAGATTAATATGATTATCAAGGGTACGAAACCCTCGATTTATGGTAAGCTGAGGAGGATGACCTCCATGATTGCGGATTTCCGATAGCTGAGTGAAACGGTCATGGATATTGAAGAGGAGGAAGCCGAGAATCGGAAGTTTTACAGTCTGAATAGGAGAACCGTTGGAGGAGCTTCGGGCGCTAAACCTGTTACTGCGGAGATTTCTGCCATTAAGAATAGGCATTTTTCTAACTTAGGCAGACCCTTGTCCAAAGTACTTGAGAAGTTGACCAGGTAGGGACTCTTGAAACCTTTGGAACATAGACCACTACCCAATCCTCCACCACCAAACCTTAACATGAACCGTTATTGTCACTTCCACCAAAACCCCGGCCATGACACCGACAACTGTACTTGTCTGAGACACGAGATCCAAGACCTTATAGACTCCCAAAAAATCCCCGATCCTGAAAAAGAACAGCCTAACACATACCGCAACCCCTTGCCCAACTATCACTCTGTTCCCCCACCTACTTATATGATCAATTCTGGCCTACCCGAAGACCTTGTCCTCTAATCCTTCGACCATCAAGCCTCTTGCCTTGGAATTTGGGATAGCAATAGTGAGGATGAAATGGAGCAGAAGAAGAATTTCTGGGAAGATTTCTCGAGTAGTGACGAAGATGAAGTAAAAGGAATGACCCGTAGTGGGTGTTTCTATAGTTATACTACAGAAAAAGGGAAGGAAATGCTGACAGAAAGCCGAGAGGTGGCCGAGAATACTGAAAATGCTGAAGGAGATGTAGTGCTGCGGCAACTGAAAAAGACCCGAGCACAATTGAGTATCTGAGAGTTGTTGTGTGCGTCCTGAGAGCACAGACGGGCTATGGTGGAGGCCTTGAGAAAGATAATAGTGCCGGAGGATGCTAATCCCGTAATGTTTGTAGGATCAGTGCAGAAGGAAGCTCTGCAAATAACATTTTCTGAAGAAGAACTCTCGGCTAAGGGAAGAAACCACAATAGGCCTTTATTTGTCTGAGCTGAAGTGAGGGGCAAAAAGACATCTTGTGTGATGGTGGACGATGGCTCATCCATCAATGTGTGCCCATTGAGGATTTTGGCGAGGCTGGGTATAAAGCCGACAGATATGAGTCCCTCTAATATGACTATCAATGCTTATGATGATAGCAAGCGGGGAGTCGAGGGTACTTTTGCCGCTATGGTCAAGGTTGGCCTGATTGAGGATGAAGTTGAGTTCACAGTGCTAGATATCCCGACCACTTTTTCCTTGTTGTTGAGAAGACCGTGGTTTCATAAGCTTGGGGGCGTGCCCTCCACTATGCATCAGGTTATTAAATTTCCCTATGGAGAAGGGATTGTCACCATTTGAGCTGAGGTGGACAATGCTGTAGCCACCTTGGAAATACAACATTTCACGAGGTTCCAAGTGTCGGTGACTTTTGAGGAATGGGTGAATCCCAAGGTAGCAAGGATCATGGAGAAAATGAAGTTCGAGCCAGGCCAAGGCCCGGCATTGCCAGATTTCAAAGGGCAGAATACTCGGAGGGGTTTGGGATACCGATCTAATGAAGATAAGCCAAAGTCCAAGAAGAAATGGATGAAGTTGATGGAATGCTTTGTAAAGGCTTCGGGGTATCAAAGAGAGCCTGAACTAGTGGAAATTAACGGGATTGTGGTGCCCGGATTTGAGATCTTCCAAGATGTACTGGGCGGAAAATCACTGACGGAAGAAATGGCGAAAGAAGAAGAGAAATGGGAAGAAGAGCTGATGAAGCTGGAGAGCCTGACTCTTGAGAAGGATAAGGAGCCTGAGAAGAACCCGGTTGTGGAGGAAGAAATGTCTGTAGATGATGAGGATATTTATCTTCCTGATTTATTTGAGTGTACTCCCGCATTTGCTAGCAATAAAGACAATCATTTTGCTTACTTGCCTGAGTCTCTTCCTCTTAACTTGCATGACTTAAGCATATTCGATATCAACTCCACCAAAATGAATGCATTCAACCTTGGTACATCTGAAAGCCCCAAGGAAGTCTTAAATGCGAGTGAGGTTACCGCCGAAGAGCGGAAGAGTTTAGAAGAGTTATTGGTCAAATATGCTAAGGTATTTGCTTGGTCCTACGAGGACATGCCTGGAGTAGATAGAAGCATTGCTCAGCATGCGATACCGAATTATCCAAACATGAGGCCGCAAAGTAGAAGCTTCGGAGAATGAGACCTGAATTGGCCGAGAAGGTCAGAGAAGAAGTTAAGAAGCAAATAGATGTGGGATTCCTCGAAGTGGTAAAGTACCCTGAGTGGTTGGCAAATATTGTGCCAGTAACGAAGAAAGACGAAAAATTCAGAATGTGCGTGGATTACAGAGACCTCAACAAAGCTTGTCCGAAGGATGACTTTCCTTTGCCGCATATAGATGTACTTGTTGATAGTGCGGCTTTGTCTGCTATGTACTCATTCACGAATGGGTTCTCGGGATACAATCAGGTTCTTATGGCTGAAGAAGATAAGCATAAGACCACTTTCGTCACAGAATGGGGAACCTATTGCTACAAGGTGATGTCGTTGGGGCTTAAGAATGTCGGAGCCACTTATCAGCGGATGGCTACTACTTTATTTCATGACCTAATGCATAAGGAGATTGAGGTGTACGTGGATGACATGATGGTCAAATCAGAGACGAGAGATTGGCAAATAGAAGCATTGGAGAAGTTCCTTGAATGAGTCGACAAGTACAACCTGCTGCTGAATCCCAAGAAGTGTGTGTTCGGAGTAACATCAGGGAAGTTGCTCGGCCATAGCTTAAGAAAGCATCCTTAGTTCATCTAAGATACTTAAGGATGTTCTTAACATCAATCCAGTGACTATCACTTGGATTGGCCTGATTGTGAGTCTATATGCTCAAAGCATATGAAACATCAGGTCGCGTACATATCTTTCAATGTACGAGTTATTGGAGAGTGCCAACAACTTTTAGATCTATCCCAGTAGATCCTTATTCCTAGAATAAAGGTTGTTTCTCCCAAGTATTATGTGGAGAATTATCATGAAAGCCAAGCTTTCACCGATTGTATTATGGGAATGTCATTTCCAAGAAATGACATATCATCATTATATGGGACAATCATTATCAGTGCGCTCCCAATAACCTCATTATATACACAAGAATCATTTTCGTTTTGAATTAAATCATATACCATTATGATTACATCAAAATGCCGGTTCCAAGAAAGCAGTGCTTGCTTCAATCCATAAATGGATCGAATTAACTTACAAACCTTGTTTGCATGTTTTTGGTATGAAAAAACCGTCAAGATGTTGTAAACATCCTCCAAAAGGTTTCCGTTTAAGGAAAGCGGTTTTGACGTTCAACTGCCATAATTCATAAATGAAACATGCAGCATTAGCAAACATTATCCAAATGGATTTAATCATGGCAACAATTAAGAGGTTTCATCGTAATTGACATGATGTTGATAACGATACCTTTTCGCTAAAAGCCTAGCTTTGTACGTTTGTATGTTGCCATCCATGTATGTCTTTCTTGAAGACTCATATAGTACCAATAGGCACAATGCCTTCCGGTACAAAAACCAGTTTCCAAACTTGGTTGGTTTACATGGAATCCATTTCAGACATCATGACACTTTGCCATAATAAGGAGTCGATACCTTGTATCACTTCCTCATACGTAGCTGATTCATCTTCCTCAATAAGATTGACATCTTCATGAGGTAAGATCAGAAACCCATACCTCCCAGGTTGTTTTCTGACTCTCTCCGACTTACGCGGTTCTTGTGTATTCGAAGATTATTGGTACAGTTTCATCCCTGATGAACTGTTTGTGTTCCATTAAGGAATCGGTGCCTGGAACAGTATTACTCTGATTTTCATTGAGTTTTACTTTCCTCCCACTTACCACTGCATATAGGAATTCCTCTTAGAAAAACCGCATGGAGAGCAACAATTACATTGTTCTCTTATGAGTTGTATAAGTACTATACTTTGGTTTCCCTAGGATAACCTAAAATAGGCACTTATCCGATTTGGGTTCTAGTTTGGTATCATCCAAACATATGCCCAGCATTCCCAAATGTTCAGGAATGAGAAAACACGGTTTCTTTCCTGTTCATATCTAATATGAAGTCTGTCCAACAGATTTTTATGGAACATTATTCAAAATAAGTATTGCACTGTTTAATGCATATCCCTAGAAGGAAAATGGTATCTCAGAGCGACTCATCATTAACCTTACTATGTCCAACAAAGTTCGGTTTCTCTGTTCGGACACACCGTCAAATTGAGGTGTTCCGGGAGGAGTCCACTGTGAAAGAATACCATACTCTTTCAAATAGTCGAGAAACGTATTGCTTAAGTATTTTCCACCACGGTCTAACTGTGACGGTTTAATACTTTAGCCGGTCTGTCTGTCTACTTCGTGTCAAAACACTTTGAATTTATCAAAAGTTTTCGATTTTTGTTTCAAAAGAAACACATAACCATAACGCGATGCCACATCCGTAAAGGTTATGAAGTATTCATATCCACCTCTAGCCTAGCTAGATATGGGCCCACTTTCATCACTATGAACGAGGGCTAACAGATCGGTGGCACTTGTACTTTTACCAAGTAAAAGGTATTTTAGGCATCTTGCCTAATAAACTAGATTCGTAGACATCATTTGAATTAGAATCAAATCCGTCCTAGTACCCACTTTTCGAAAGTGTGGATATACGAGTCTTGTTTAATATGTCCCATACAATAATGCCATTTTTAAGTCTCAACAGATTTATTCAATCTGAGCTATTTGTTTGTCATGTTATATGTTTGAGATTCATTTATATTCAAAATATAAATACTGTTATTCACATCTAATGTGTTTATCTCAATACAATCTTTATAAACAAAACACTTAGTGTTATAGAATATAAAGGTATACCCGCAACGGGTTAAACTTAGATATAGAGATAATGTTTCTAGTCAAACTAGGTACATTATAACAATTTCATAATTTAAGTACATGCCCAAAGGGTAGTTCCTAAACTTAGGATTCTAAGGTTAAAACAACGACTCTCGTCCTACTTTCGACTCGCAGGTAGATCTCAACTGAAGTCAGTCTCCTGCTAATCAGCAGATTCTGCACATCAGTACATATTTATGTACCATATCTAGTATCAAAAATCCAATTTTTGAAACTAATAGTGAACATGTTTATAACAAACATACTTGAAGTCGGAGCCTTGCCATGCCTTCACTTCCTTCATGTCTACCTTGTCCATATGGCAGTCACGCTTCAGTGACCCCATTTGCCACATTTTAGGCAGACATCTTGGGATATGTCATTTGTCTTCCCAGAAGACAATGACGATTTTGCATTTGCCCCTTTTAGAAGCTCTGGCTCTGCCTCCTAGAGCATAGCCATCAACTCTCCAAGAGTTTTCTCTTGGTTCATAATGAACCTGCCCCAGCTTTCGGGTAGAGACTATAAGATCAAATCTTTGGTAGTCTCGGCCACGTTGGTAATGCCCAACTAACCTAGCTGATCGATGTCAGCAATCATCTGCGACACCTAGTGCTCGACAGATGTACCCTCTGACATACGTGAGAGAAAGAGCTTCTTTTGCAATTGGTACTTCTAAGATCTAAGAATAGATCTATGAAGATCCTTTAATTTCAACATCATGGTATAAGAATCTAATCCTTAGTTTTGATGACAAAATTAAAGTGTCATTGCAGCAAGCATAAAAGATTGAGCACTAAAGTTATCATCACCATGACTCTTCCAAAGCTCATGCTCCACTATTTGCTCAACTTCGGGCTCAAGCCCAAGAGGTTTCTCTATCAAATATAATAACTTATCAGTTCCCAGGACTATCATGAGGCTCTATTCCCAATCTGAAAATTGGAGCCGTTTAAAGACATTTTCACCTAGGATTATGTTCTAAACGCTAAACTTTCAGTTATCTTGATTTCAATAGTCCAATATCTAATCAACGATTTCGGGTACAATCGAATATAATGATTACTATAGTCTAACTATATAATCAACTATAATTTTATTGGTTAAATTCAAATATATTGATTACTATAATCCAATTATATAATCAACTATAAATGAAGTAGTTTGAATACAGTCCAATTGTTAATTTAAAATAACAATTAAATATTAGTCCAACTAATATATTTAAATAATGACGAAAAATGAAATGAGCGCGTTTTGGCAAGTATCTAAACGAAATTGCAAATTTAATACTTGCCTCCCACTATTTTTTGGCGAGCCTCTAACCCTCTGTGGAGTACTCGGGAAACCTAGTTTCCTAGTGGGATAGGATCCCGTTAAATAACACACAACCTTGACTTTGGCCAACAAGTTGTATGAAACTTAAATAGGTAGATCTCTAAGATCAATTGGATCTCATCCAATTCCTAGATCCAGTAGGTGGACCTCCAAGTCCGAAACATACATACAATGTATATATGACAATATATCCAATATATTTTCCTAACATTTTCCTCTGAATCAACTAAGCCTTGGCTTTGGCACAACAAGCTTAATGATTCCAGTTAAGCGGGACCCATTAACTTTGGAAAGCTTCGTAATCGATGTCGATGGACAAGAAGTGATCTTGACTTTGGCCAACAAATCACAACTTGGACAAGACATACGATATGGAACAAAGCCTTCATGATTCAAACACATCCGCGATGGACAAAGGTCTTGACTTTGGCCAACAAACCAGTGTCAATCTTGGATCTTGAGAATGAATCACTCAATGGAAGGAAAACGCTTAATATTTGTTGAGGGTTTTTCGCGTAATTGGAAACCAATTAATTATCTTTGATTAGGTCTCATCATACACCCTTAAACATGCATTCTAAAAGCATAATAAGGCGCGATAAATAAATTAATAATGATATGCGGATGGATATGTAATACAATTTGTTCCTAGAACAAATATCTCCATTTTCTCTCTCCCGCTAGCACAAATCTTACTTCTACCCAATTACATAAAACTTCTAAAGAAACCTTATTTACATTGAGGGGAATAGGTGAGAAGAGAAATACAAATAGTCAAGAGGTAACAGGATGGACACGCAGGTTCAATTTAATAAATTCTAAATTTATTAAAACAATTTCCAAAATTACCCTCACCCATCTAATATCCATCTGATATACATTATTCATATATCACATCCATGTATTCACACAAAGCATGTTATCAATCAATCTAATCCAATTAATTAATCTTTGATTAATGATCATCCAATGTTCAAACAACGATTTGATTTGCGCGAGTCCATCTCGTTTAAGAATAAGTACTCAAAGTACAAATTCTCGAATTACATCAAACTACAATATTAAATCCAATTTAATTTGTATTCAATACTAATTCTTTATTTAATTCCAAATTAAATAATTACACTTTATTAATGAGCCTTTGCGACAAAGATTCTAAATCTAATCTTAACGGGTCTCAAAGCCCAATTAACATCCAATGTCAATTTAATTAAAGTCCAATGGGGTTTCAATTAATTTATAAGGCATGGACTTTGGCAACCAAAGCCCAATAAGGAATCACCATTTGCCACAAAATTAATTTTGGCCCATTAGACCCAATTAAAATTTAAAGGCCCAATAATCATATTTGGACTTTATGGAAATGGTTTTAGGCCCAATTGGATCCAACCAATTATCCTAAACCAAACTTGGCCCAACCAAACCCATTAAGCCCAAATACAACATTTTAGCCCAATTCCAAATTAAGCCCAATTAATTAATCACAATTTCCAAATATCACAATTATTTAATTAAAGTGTATAGCAATAATTAATTAGTTAAATTAATATTTCCAAAACACCAATTACACTAATTAATCATGCTTTATTATTATCAATTCATGTCCAACATAATGGAAGCAAAATCAATCCCAACATGCTCTATTTGGTCACGGCAATATGGATATTTTTCATTAATTTTGATTTCAATCAAATTAAATCACAAATCAATATATCCAAGCATTTCAAACACATACAATGGTATCACAGCAAAAATTGAGCATGAAATTGAATTTAGTAACCCACAGGTCCCAGGATCGGAATCTGGCTCTGATACCATTGTTAGGTTTCTAAGGTCAAACCAAGATCAAATTAAGCAAGAAATCATGTGAATACGCAAAGTAAAGTAGCGGAAATTACTCACTTTGATCGGCTAAGTGGATGTAGGAGATAACAAAATTCCAAGCCTTTGTGTTGTGCTCCAAGCTCTCCTTTGATGTATGTTGAGCTTCCAAGCTTCCAATCTTTGTCTCTTGAATTCCAAACTCAAGGGTTAGTGTCCCTAACACCTTAGAATGACTCCTTGGATGTGCTAACACCTTTGATTTTGAAGCAAAATCAAGAAGCAAATGAGCCCTAGGCTCACGGCATTAGGAGAGAAAAATGAAGGCCAAGTTTCGGCCATAGAGAAGAAAAATAGAAGTATTTTTTTTTGTTTTGGTAAATTTTGGTTTCTAAAACAATTACCACACTTTTTCAAAAGTCAAACTCAATTTTTGGTATATGCTTTTCCAAAAAGCAAAAATAAAGTGTTGGAGGGAAAAATGCATTTAAAGCCTCCAACCACTTCCATCACCAAATTGACACTTGATGGACAAGTGATGTGACTTGAGTTGTGACTTATGATGTGACTTGTGGGCCCCACTTTAATTCAAAATCCAAGTGGGCCCGCAAACATATTCCGGGCTTGGGTTCGTTAATTACGAATTAACGAATTTCCGTTGCGACATAATTAAATCAAATTTAATTAAATTATTATGCCTAGCAAAATTACTATTCATGTCGCTAGCGAATTAATTCTAAATTAACTCGTTCGCCCGAATTAAAATCCAATTTTAATTCCATAATGAAATCTAATTTCATTTAATATATCGAATATATATTTAATCGATTAATTCCGAATTAATCGTTCTCTCTCTTTTATTTGAATTTTATCCCAGATAAATTCTTTTCGTAATTAATCATAGATTAATTTTCTCTCTCTTCTAGTTAATCCCAGATTAATTATGTTCGAGTCATACGTCATCGATGAATCTTCGGGAAGCGACCCATGAGATCCATTAATATGTTGGCAGTAAATCCGGTCATCGCAGTATCCGAATACGTGCGTACCACGTTCTTACCGATTTACAAGACATGGTTGGCTTCTAGCAAAGCACCGTGCCTACCCAATTCTCCAGAAATATTCTTTTAAGGAATATGTAATCTGTGTCAGGCGTAGTACACATAGTATTGCGTATAACGATCCAGTATCAAATGTCACATGCTAGAACTGGGGCTGGAATTGTGTCTGCCCCGTACGAAGCACATATCAGATCTCTGGTAACTAGTCTCTATAATCAGATAAACATGACCTAGTCATATTATCCCGATGACTGCAGTACTTAAGAATACTAGTTTTGTATCCTACGTGATCATCATCTTCATATGACTGAAGTGATACTTCCATCTTGACATCACACCTAATACACTATGATTCTCAATATACCCAGAAGAGGCGTACATAGAACCTGTTAATGCCCCGAACGACCAAAACCAAAGCATATTGATTATCGCAAGTATTGGCGATGCAAGTCTCAGGTTAAGACCAAATACACCTACCCTGATTCGGACTCCCATAGACACATTGGCATACTTCCAATGGGATTCTGAGGGGTCTATCCATAGCGAAGCTGTTCCCGTACCATCGGTAAACACAACCTCCAATTACACTTGCATGAGTATCCAATACCCAAATATATTAGAACTATGCCGTTATGCTCCCATAACACGCACAAGTGCAATACTACTCTATTCCACATTATCGATGTCCAATCTCGATAATACTATGACTAGGGATATTTTAATGATTAAACCTTAGTGGATTAATATTGTCTCATATCTTATTAATTCATAAAACTAATCATATAGACTTTTATCATTTATATATCCCGGTAATCCAATTACAATGATAAAAGAGCAATTTCCTTTGTCACATAGTTAATTTGTACAACAACATCATGTTCTGTACAATAGTGATGATATGGGTCATAATTGTCCAATATTAATCATGCATATATGAGTATTTCCTGATTGGCACGTGGGGTTGTATCCCAAGTATAGACTGCACTACAGTCCATTCGGATTCGGCTACGGAATTTATGTATGGGTTTCCATCCGATATACCGCAAGCGATAATAACATACATGATCATCAATGTATTGTAAACGGACATAAAAAAAATAGACATGAAAACATATAACAATGCATATACGATAATCATCAACATGAACAAAAAAGAAACAAAATAATACGAAATAATAAAACAACAATAAAAAGAATAAATAGATATAAAAAAATGGATAAATAACGAAATACCAAAGAAAGAAATAATGTGACCAAAATTTGGACGTCTTTGATGTAGGACTTCGTATACCCGGCTGGACGTATTTCATGTCCAGCCATGCATGCAGCGTCCGAAACTATGAAAATAAATATGGTAAGGGTGCCCTCAGGTTTTACCTTTTAAGTTTCTTTCTCAGAAGTGCGTTAGGCCGTCGCCAGAAGGATCGAAGCTTGGTTTCGAGGTTTTCTGTTTCTGATTGTTGGTTTGCTGTTTCTGGTTGCTGTTTTGCTATTTTTTGTTGCTGTTTTGCTGTTTCTGGTTGTTGTCTTGCTGTTTTCTGGTTGCTATTTTGCTATTTTTCTGGTTGTTATTTTTCTATTTTTCTCGTTGCTGGTTGGTTGTTTTTTTATGGTTGTTTGGTTGTTTTTTTTAGTTTCTGGTTGTTTTTTTTGGCGCTGTTTTGGTTGTTTTTAGGCGCTGTTTTGGTTTTTTTTTTGGCGCTGTTTCTAGTTGTTGTTTTCGGTGATTCTCTCTGTTTTTGTTTGTTGTTTTTTCGGTGGTGTTGTCTCAAAGAAGAAGAAAAAGCCTCTAGGGTTGCCGTCCAAGAGAAGAATAAGAGCCCCCTCTTTTGTGTCAAGATTTGGTCCATTTTATAATGATTTGAAGGGATCTCCAAATAAGGAAACAAATCATGGAAATTTGGGAGATATATTCTCAAATTATTTTGAGAATAAAATCTCATAAATTTGGTGATGAGAAGATCTCAAATCTTGTTAAATTGGTAAGGATGGGATCCCAAAATCTCATTAAATTGGAAAGTGTTGATGAGGGGATTTGGAAGTGGATTGCATGGGCCGATTGCATGGGGTCCTGGGCCGAGGATGGGGCTGATAGGCCGAGGTTATGGTTTGTAGCAGAAGCTGACTGAGCGAATCTGAGGCTGGCTAGTGAGTTCGAATCCGATGAGGGGATAATTTTGGAGGTTTTCCTTCCTTCCGGCATTCATTTTTCGCAACTTCCGTAACTTTCCGGGTAGTGCCTCCATACGAGGCTCATCATCGGGCTCATGCAAAAATACAGTGTCTACAAGTAGATAGACCCACTAGTCTCCCGATTCATTTGATATGTGAGGGTTCATTTTGTTTGAGATTGTCTCAATTTATCATACAAATACTTGACCTACCCTATAGCGGCACTTATTTGTGAGATGATAGATATCTGTGGTATAGTAATTCTCTTAGGTTTCTAATTCGTTATTCATGGTTCATCCATCATGTTTAAATTTATGCCAAAATTGTTTGATAGTTTTGATATACAATGAATGAATATTAAGTGCATGTTTATTTTATTTTTTAGCCATGGTTTCTCAAATTATTTCCATACATTCAAATGATAAATTAACGGGAGAAAACTATGTTAAGTGGAAAAGTAACATGAACATTATCCTGGTCTATGAAGACCTAAAGTTTATCCCAACGAAGGAGTTTCCTCCCAAACCGAATAGAAATGCTAGCCAAGCTATGCGTGATGCCTACCAGAAATGGATCGCTGCTAATGAGAAGTCCCGCTGCTACTTGCTAGCAGGGATGTCCGAGATTCTTGATATTGGGGTTTTGGACGATAGGTTCAGCGGAAGCGCGGTTTAGGTGAAATCGTAATTTTTAAACTTTTTCAAATTACCGAATAAATTATTCAATATCTAATATGAATAATTTATTCATATTTCACCTATTTATTCAATATCAAATAGTGACATAAATATGAATGAAACGTTGCGAAACTTTTACGAAAAATATTTTACCGCAAAATGACACAAAATGCTTTTTTGACCGAACCAACCACCCGACACTTATGGGGACTGCCCAGGTCAGCCCCAATAGTGTCAGGACAGTTCATGGGCTGTCCGAACAGTGACAGATTCACCGTTTGGACAGCCGTCACCCGGTTGACTAAAATCCACCCGGTAACGCCGTTTTTGGCCGTTTTCGCTTATTTCAACTCCGAAACACTTTCCGGCAATTGTTCCAACTCCAAAAAAACATCCATTCCATTCATATGACATCAAATTCATCACAAAATTTCCAATTTTACAGAATCTGATCTGGAAACCAAAATTCTAATTTTCATACTTTAAATCCAAATTTTCAAGATTAATCTAATTAATCATAACACCAACCAAAGTCACCACATATGAACAACCCAAGAAAAATTCTAGGTGTCACAAGAGTGGTCATAAAACTCTAGAATAGCAACTCATCAACAAATGATTAAATTGGAAACTAATTACAATAATTACTTCCAAATACACCTCACACATGCATATAAGCTTCCAATTCAACCTCCACAACTAAAAGCCCTAAATTTCAGAATTTGAAGGAACCCTAGAACATTTCTAAATCATCAAGAAACAAGAAATCAAATTTCCAAGCTTAGGGTTTTGAAGACTTACCTTAAATCTCCCAAATCCTTAGTCTTTTTCATGATTTTCCTTCATTTTCTTTATGGATTTATCAAACAAAGTTGGAAACCCATTTTTCTTTGAACTTTCGACAATGGAGAATCTTAAAAGAAGATGAAAACAATTTTCCCTTTTTGTTTCCTTTGTGACCGAATTTTTGGGGATTATTTGGTCATTTTGTATTTTTAATTTCATTAAATTAAAAAAGCAAACAAGATAAGCTTAAAGGTGGACAAATCATATATGAACATCTAAGCTTAATAAAGTCATGCCATTGAACCAATAATAATTGGACAAAATTTTAGCTAAGGTCCCAAGATCATAAACAAGCACGAAATATGTGCGAATACAAATCAACGAAGTTGTGGAATACTGACATCGATCGGTTGAGTGACGCTTTGACGAACAAAATCAACTTTATGCCCTTGTAGCAACTCACGTCAGTGACTGTCACAGCTCACTGGTTTTGGCTCGGTTTTGGTCCTTATTCAAGCTCCAAGCTTCGTCGAACGATTCCCGGCTCATGGGTGGACTTCCCTATCACCTTCGCATGTCTCTCGGAGTGCTAGCTCTTGATGATTTTGCCACAAAACCATCACACTTTGCTTCCCATTTCTTCTTGACACTCGGCAGTGGGCTGCCTAAAACCAGAAGAAATTTTGCCCTCCATGGGCGTGAGATGTAGAGAGAAAGAGAGAAAAGAAATTGTGTTGAATTAATTGGAAAAGTGTATCTAATACACTATATATTTTCCAAAAATAAATAAGTGA
Source organism: Zanthoxylum bungeanum (assembly GCA_019454045.1). Classification (NCBI taxonomy): domain Eukaryota; kingdom Viridiplantae; phylum Streptophyta; class Magnoliopsida; order Sapindales; family Rutaceae; genus Zanthoxylum; species Zanthoxylum bungeanum. The sequence goes on from SKCR01006523.1 coordinate 142,090, forward strand.
TTTACCACTTTTTGGCTTCCAAAAAGTCAAATGGTAAAGATTTCCAACAACTCCAACAACTACCATCAATCAATCACATCAATCAATCAAGTGTCACATCACTCAAAGTGACATGATTTGACGCTTGATGTGACTAACGATTTGACGCTTGATGTGACTTGCGTGCCGTACTCGAATTCGAAATTGGAATGCGCTCACAAACACTCGGGTTCGCTAATTCCAAATTAAGGAATTTTCCATTGCGATGTAATTAAATGATTACGCCTAGCGAAGTCACTTTTTACGTCGCTAACGAATTAATTCTAAAGTAACTCGTTCGCCGAATTAAAATCTAATTTTAATTCCGCGTCGAAATCCAATTTCGTTTAATATATCGAATATATTAATTTACCGATTAATTCCAAATTAATCGTTATCTCTCTTTAATTGATATTTTATCCCAGATAAAATATCTCCACAATTAATCCCAGATTAATTTTCTCTCTCTTCTTATTAATCCCAGATAATTAAAAGTACGAGTCATACGTCATCGGTGAATCTTCTGGAAGCGACCCATGAGATCCCCGAATATGTTGGCAGTAAATTCAGTCGTCGAAACTATCCGAACACGTAAGTACCTCGTACTACGTTTATACCGATTTACAAGCTTTCACCAATTTTATTTTTGGAATATCATTTCCAAGAAATGACATATATTATCATTATTTTTATAGAACAGCCACTGTCAGTGCGCTCCCACTAACCCTCTTACATACACAAGAATCATTTCGTTTTTGAATTAAATCATAAATCATTATGATTACATCAAAACGATAATTCCAAGAACCTAATGCTTGCTTCAATCCAAACATGGATCGAATAACCTGCAAACCTTGTTTGCTAATTATTGTACGACAAAACCATCAGGATGTTGTAAACATCCTCCGAAAGGTTTCCTTTTTAGGAAAGCGATTTTGCCATTCAGCTGACATATTTCACTAATGAAACATGAAGCATTAGCAAGCATTAGTGGCAACAGATAAAAGGTTGAATCGTAATCAAAACAATGTTGATAACGATATCTTTCCGCTAAAATCCTAGCTTTATACGTTGGTATGTTGCCTTCCATGTATGTCTTCCTTGAAGACTTATAAAGTATCAATAGGCACAATGCCTTGCGGTACATCAACTAGTATCCAAACTTGTTGATATACATGGAATCTATTTCAGACTTATGACACTTTGTCATAATAGGGAGTCGATACCTTGTATCACTTCTTCATACATAGTCAGTTGGTATACCTCTAATGATTGACATCTTTTATGAGGTGAGATCAGAAACCCATACCCCAGGTGTTTTCTGACTCTCTCCGACATACGTGGTTCTTGTGTATTCGAAGATTACTGGTAATAGTTTCATCCTTGATGAACTATTTATGTTCCATTAGGAATCGATGCTTGGAATAGTATTACTCCGATCTTCATCGAGTTTTACTATCCTCCTACTTACCACTGCATATCGATATTCCTCTTAGGAAAACCGCATGGTGAGCAACAATTTAATTGTTCTCTAGTGAGGTGTATAAGTACTATACTCATGGTATCCCTATGATAACCTACAATTGGCACTTATCCAATTTGGGTTTTAGTTTGGTATCATCCAAACATAAGCCTAGCATTCCCAAATGATCAGGAATGTGAAACCCAGTTTCTTTCCTGTTCATATCTAATATGAAGTCTGTCTAACAGATTATTATGGAACCTTATTCTAAATAAGTTATGCACTGTTAATGCTTATCGGTTGAAGGAAATGGTAGCTCAGAGTGACTCAGGATTAACCTTATCATGTCCAACAAAATTCGGTTACTCAGTTCGGACACACCGTCAAACTGACGTGTTCCGGGAGGAGTCCTCATTTGAAAGAATACTATACTCTTTCAAGTCTATTAGAAACTTATTACCTTAGTATTTTCCATTACGGTCTTACCGTGATGGTTTAATACTTCAGCCGATCTGCTTGTCTATTTCGTGTCAAAACTCTAAAAGTTTCCGATTTGTGTTCTTCAAAAGAAACACATAACCATTACGCGATGCCACATCCGTAAAGGTCACGAAATATTCATATCCTCCTCTAGCCTAGCTAGAGATGGGCCCACTTGCTTCACTATGAACTAGGGCTTACAGATAGGTGGCTTTTACACTTTACCAAGTAAATAGTGTTATAGGCACTTTGCCTAATAAACTAGATTCGTATACTTTATTTGAACGGGATCAAATTAGTCCAAGTACCCAATCTTCAAAAGTGTGGATATACGAGTCTTGTTTATTATGTCCCATACAACAATGCCACAATTAGTTTCTTCTGATCAAATCAGTTTGAGCTATTTGTTTGTCATGTTATATGTTTGAGATTTATTTATATTCAAAATATAATTCTGTTATTCACATCTAATGTGTTTATCTCAATATCATCTTTTTATATAATGAAACATTTTAGTGTTCTAGAATATAAAGGTTCACCCGCAACGGTTAAAACACTGATATAGAGATAATGTTTCTAGTCAAACTAGTTTACTATAACAGTTTCCAAATTTAGATACACACCCGAAGGTAGTTCCTAAATTTAGGTATCTACGGTTAAAACAACGATTTTCACCCCGTTTCCAATTCGCAGATAAATCTCTATTGAAGTCAGTATCCTGTTCAAAACAGATTCTGAACATCAATACATATATTTTATGTACCACACTAAGTATTTAAAATCCAATTTAATATTAGTAGTGAACATAATTCTGACAAACATATTTGAAGTCAAAGCCTTGCTCGTTCTTCAATTCCTTCATGTCTGCTTTGTCCAAACGGCAGTCACGCTTCCGCGATCCCGTTTGCCACAATTTAGGCAGACATTTTGGGATATGTCATTTATCTTCCCAGAAGATTATAATGATTTTGCCTTTGCCCTTTTCAATACTCTAGAAGCCTTTGGCCAAGCCTTGGCCTTCTAGAATATTGAAGTAAGGTGCGCCTTGCGCTACTTGCCTAATTGCAAACTTTGACTTTGTCTCTTTGAGAATAGTCATTAACCCTCCAAGAGTTAAATTGCAATTTCAATTTCTTTATCATACTTTAAGGATCTAATCCTTAGTTCTGATTCAGAAATTAAGGAGTCTACTGCTACAAGCTAAATGGATTAAGCACTAAAGTTATCATCACATAAATCTTCCAAAGATTATGTTCTACCATTTGTTTAACTCCGGGTTTAGGCATAATATGTTATTTTATCAAATAAAGTAACTTATTATTTTCCAGGACCATCCTGAAATTTTTCCCAATTTGAAAATTAAACCATTTTAATACATTTTCCCTAGGATTATGTATTAAACGTCAATGTTTCAATTTTATCTTGATTTTAATAGTCCAACTATTTAATCAACGATTTAGGTACTATTTATTATAATGATTACAATAGTCCAACTATTTAATCAACTATAATTTAATAGATTAAAATCAAATATATTGATTACTATAATCCAATTATAAAATCAACTATAAATGAATAGTTTGAATATAGTCCAACTATTTATTAAAACAACAATTTAAATATTAGTCCAACTAACATTTAAATATTTGACGAATGTATTTGTTTGAGCGCGTATGGCAAGTAATTAAACGAATATTGCAAATTCAATTCTTGCCTCCCACTATTTTTCGGCGAGCCTCTAACCTCTGTCGAGTACTCGGGAAACCGTGTTTCCTAGTGGGCTAGGATCCCGTTAAATATTACACAATCTTGACTTTGGCCAACAAATTGTATGATAATTAACTAGGTAGATCTCTAAGATCGATTGGATCCAATCCAATTCCTATATCCGGTAGGGGGACATTCAAGTCCAAAATATATATCTTATATATGCCAATACATCCAATGTATTACCTAACCTTTTTCCTCTGAATCAACTAAGTCTTGGCTTTGGCACAACAAACTTAGTGATCCCAGTTAAGCGCGACCCATTGACCATGGAAAGCTTCGTAATCAATGTCGATGGACAAGAAGTGGTCTTGACTTTGGCCAACAAACAACAACTTGGTCAAGACACCGATATGGAACAAAGCCTTCGTGATTCAAACACATCCTCGACGGACAAAGGCCTTGACTTTGGCCAAAAAGCTAATGTCAGTCTCGGATCTTGAGTGAGAATCACTCAATGGAAGTAAAAACACTTAATATTTTGCGAGGGTTTTTCGAGTGCAAATTGGCAACCAATTTATTATCTTTGTTAAGGTCTCATCATCATACACCCTTAAACATGCATTCTAAATACATAATAAAGCGCGTATAATAAAATAATAATGATATGCAGATGTATATTTTACACAATGATCCTATATCAAATCTCTCACTTTCTCTCTCCCGCTAGCACATGTATTACTTCTACCCGTTACACTACACTTCTAAAGAAACCTCATTTACATTGAGGGGAATAGGTGAGAAGAGAATACAAAGAATAAGGAGGTGATAAGGCTGGACACGCAGGTCCAATTAATAAATCAAATTTATTACAACAATTTCTAAAATTGTCCCACCCATCTAATATCCATCTGATATACATTATTCATGCATCGCAACCATGTATTCACACAAGCATGTTATCAATCAATCTAATCAAATTAATTAATCTGATAGTTAGTGACCATCCAATGTTCAAACAACGATTTGATTTTGCTAGAGTCAAACTCGTTTTGTGAATAAGCACTCAAAGTACATATTCTCGAATTAAATTAAACTACAACATTAAATCTAATTTAATATGTATTTAATTCTAATTCATTATTTAATTCCAAATTAAACATTACACTTTAATAATAAACCTTTTACGACTTAAATTCCAAATTTAATCGTTACGGGTCTCAAAGCCCGATTTAACGTCCAACGTCAATTTAATTAAAGTTCATGGGCTTTTAATTAATTTCTTAAGGCGTGGACTTTTGGTCAACTCAGGTCAAACCGAAAAACCAAAATCCAATCCGGGAGTTACCCCATAAGCCCAGAAATCAATTTAGGCCCATTAGGCCCAATTAAACTTTAAAGGTTCATTAAGTCGCATTTGGGCTTTATGGAAGCAGTTTTGGGCCCAATTGGATCCAATCCATTTGGCCTAAACCTAACTTAGTACAACAAGCCCAATAAGCCCAATAAAAACACATAACAAGCCTAAATCCAATTTAAGGCCCAAATAATTAAATTCAAAAAATTCCAAATTCCTAATTTAATTACATAAAGTGTATTACATAATTAATCACCCAAATTAACATTTCGAAAACATTAATTATACAATCAATCATGCTCAATTACATTAAATCATGTCCAACACAATTTAATCAAAATCAAACCTAATTTTACATGTTACATGTCTCGGCAATATAGGGCATTTTATGTCCGATTCGAATTCAATCAAATTAAATCCAATTCGACATTAAATCAATATCCTCAAATGATTCCAATTCATCCAATGAACAAAAAATCAAAAAATTCGAAGACAATTAGGGCACCAAACTCTCGGCCAACATAAAAAAATTTGGGGAAATTTTTTCCAAACAACATTTTATCAAATTGATCCAATCAATTATCAATTAAAACATATTTAAGCATACTAATTCATCCAATTTCATTATACATGCTCAAAATCAAGTTTACCCAAATTTTAAGCCATAATCAATTTCATGCTTTAACCTTGCTCTTGATGCCATTGTTGGTTTTAGCTAAGGTCCCAAGATCATAAACAAGAATGAAATATGTGCGAATACAAATCAACGAAGTTACGGAATACTCACATCGATCGGTTGAGCGACGCTTTGACGAACAAAATCAACTTTATGCCCTTGTAGCAGCTCACGGCAGTGACTGTCACAGCTCACTGGTTTTGGCTCGGTTTTGGTCCTTCGTCAAGCTCCAAGCTTCGTCGAACGATTCCCGGCTCATGGGTGGACTTCCCTATCACCTTCGCATGTCTCTCGGAGTGCTAGCTCTTGATGATTTTGCCGCAAAACTATCACAATTTGCTTCGCATTTCTTCTTGACTCTCGGTAGTGGGCTGCCTAAAACCAGAAGAAATTTTGCCCTCCATGAGCGTGAGATGTAGAGAGAAAGATAGAAGAGAAATTGTGTTGAATTAATTGGAAAAGTGTATCTAACACACTTATATATTTTCCAAAATTAAATAAGTGATTTACCACTTTTTGGCTTCCAAAAAGTCAAATGGTAAAGCTTTCCAACAACTCCAACAACTACCATCAATCAATCACATCAATCAATCAAGTGTCACATCACTCAAAGTGACATGATTTGACGCTTGATGTGACTAGCGATTTGACACTTGATGTGACTTGCGTGCCGCACTCGAATTCGAAATTGGAATGCGCTCACAAACACTCGTGGGCTCGGGTTCGCTAATTCCAAATTAAGGAATTGCGATGTAATTAAATGATTACGCCTAGCGAAGTCACTATTCATGTCGCTAACGAATTAATTCTAAAGTAACTCGTTCGCCCGAATTAAAATCTAATTTTAATTCCGCGTCGAAATCCAATTTCGTTTAATATATCGAATATATTAATTTACCGATTAATTCCAAATTAATTGTTATCTCTCTTTAATTGATATTTTATCCTAGATAAAATATCTCCGCAATTAATCCCAGATTAATTTTCTCTCACATCTTATTAATCCCAGATTAATTAAAAGTGCGAGTCATACGTCATCGGTGAATCTTCGGGAAGCGACCCATGAGATCCTCGGATATGTTGGCAGTAAATTCGGTCGTCGGACTATCCGAACACGTAAGTAACCGTACTACGTTTATACCCATTTACAAGACAAGGTTGGCTTCTAGCAAAGCACCATGCCTACCCAATTCTCCAGAAATATCCTTACAGGAATAAAGGATCTATATCAGGCGTCGTATACGTAGTTTTGCGTATTTATGTCCATTATCGGATGATCACGTGCTAGGCTTGGGGCTGGAATTGTGTTTTCCCCGTACGAAGCACATGTTGGATGTCTGGTAACTAGTTTTTAATCGGATAAACCTGACCTTGTCATTTTATCCCGATGACTGCAGTACTTAAGAGTACTAGTACCGTATCCTACGTGACCATCATCTCCATATGACTGAAGTGATACTTTCGTCTTGACATCACACCCAACACACTACGATTCTCAATATACCCAGCATAGGCGTACACAGAACCTGTTAAAGCCATGGACGACCGCAACAAAAGTATATTGATTGTCGCAAGTATTAGCAGTGCAAGTCTCAAGTTAAGACCAAATACACCTACCCTAATTTCAGACTTCCATAGACACATAGTCATACTACCAATGGAATTCCGAGGGGGTCTATCCAGAGCGAAGCTGTTTCCCGTACCATCGGTAAAACACAACCTCCTATTACACTTGCATGAGTATCCAATACCCAAATATATGAGAACTATGTCGTTGTTCCCTCACAACGCGCACAAGTGCAATACTAGTCTTTTACGCATTTGTCGATGTCCAATCTCGACAATGCTCTGACTATGGATATTTAATGATTTATCCTTCGTGGACTGATACTGTCTCATATCATTCTCAGTCCAGGAACAAATCATAGGGACCTCTCATCATTTATACATATAGGTGATCTAATCACAAATGATAAGAGTGCAATCTCATTTGTCACATAGTTAATTTGTACAACAACACCACGATCTATACAAATAGTGACGCTATGGGTCATAATTGTCCAACAAAAAAATCATAATATTTATGAAAAAGTTTAATTAATTAATTATTTAAATATTTACAATTAAATATCCAAATAATCAATTAATGTAATTATTATTATTCTATATATATTATATATATTTTTTTATTTACAATAAATAATAAATACATTTTATGGCATGTGTCAAACTCTCATTTGACGAATAATTAATGTGTATCTAATTGTATTATATATCAAATACAAATACACAATAATTATTATCGGACAAAATCCCCTAATGCATGTGTTATCGTTTAACCAATTAAACGATCCGAATTAACTCACTTAATCCGGTGAAGTATTATAAATAATTCGTATTATTCATATCGAGTTGCCCAAATACTCAACGAGTACACTTCATATTGTATGACTCTCTAAGTTTATGTTTATCCGTCACGAAATCTAATTTCACGTCCATAATCCACCCACTCATGGATTATGACGACCACAGATAATCTCGCTAAACTATGCAAGTCGAGGTCATTGCATACGTATAATCCCTCTGTCACAGGCTATCTGTATTATACCTGGGATATAGATAACAACATCAAATATGTTCGGTATAATATAGTCGACTTTCAATTTATGATCTCTAAATAACATTCGGAACTAATTTTCGATGTTATCCACGGCCATGGATTTACTAGATCGCAAACATTTGAGGATGCATATGCCCTGTACACAGGACTAACAGATCCTGTCTTGATATGCACTGGATATCATGAGCATCAGTCCACACCCAACGAACATACGGAGGTCTGATCATGAATTGATCGTTGACGTGACTACCATCAAAGTGTGGAGGATAACTCATAAATCCCACTGTGGTATCTCAAGTCAAAGGACCACTATGCTCGGTCAACTCGAGAAGATTCCTATTGATGTTGGTGTACCATCTATTAGGAAATCTTCAGTGAGTCGTTCAGTGTCTTATCAAATAAACAACTAAATGTCTATACGAGTCTCATGGTTCACTAGGATAAACCATTGGACCAAGTCACGATATACGACATGTACTGGTCTCAGCGGATTTTACTAACTGACCCGTGTTAGTAAATCTTGTCCAAGAAATTTATTTAAGGATATACATCTTATAGTGCGTTTCCCAATGTCAATTACAAACTACGTTGTAACTGCGCACTATATTGTAAATCTAGGGTCTTTGTCTAATATACACGTATCACTGAACCAGATTCAGTTTCGATCTAATCGTAATCAGATATCTAATCGTAATTAGATCGAATAAGTGTATAAAAGATAAGGGTGCTACCATTAAATTAAGTAATATTATGGAAAAAAGAATTGCTCGTATTCATAAATCGGACATAAATACGATCTAGATTGGCACTCCAAGCACCAACCCTAACAATTTCTCCCACTTGCTCTAGCGTCAATCCATGGTATCCTATACACATCTTAATGTGTATCACATACTCATGGCCCTCAAGAGCTCACCAACACTCAAGAGGTAGGCAACAACAAGTAAGCTTACTTAACAAATCGAGTCTGTCTAACAAACCCAACTGTTTTCCTTAGCCAGCATCATTTATATTTTGCAGAATCCAAATTCTACATCAATATGACTCAGACGCTATATTAGTTTTGTGCTATAGCTACTGAGTTATCTAAGTATATATGGATCAAATCCAAAATACTATGAGACAACCGCAAGCACAATACTAATATCAACACTTCTAATCATTGAGGTCACTTTGCAACTTCTTAAGTCAATTTTTCATAAGTTCAATTGATTCCACTTGTTTAGTAGAATCATCGGTGACACTACCATTGTATCTTTTCTGACTTTATATGACTTAGACCATCTGATGTCATCATTAGAATCAAAACTAATCTGACACCTTATGGTTACAGACTAAATTCTCCATTAATTAGAAACTCATTCTTAATATCTCAAAGATCACAAAGAACATGTTTCAAGACCCATCTTATGGTCTGCAACCTATCAAAATAACTCGTAACAATTACGATTAAATTGATATCTTTAATCGCACATAATACAGTATTCATTACGCCATCATCCTATGATTCATAACATTGACTATACATTCTAATCAATATCACTTTCGACAAAGGAATCATGCTTTACGAAAGATGAATACTATATATATAAAAGACACGTTAACTGTCAAACAGTTAGACTAATTGTCATACAAATAGTCTTACTGTGTCCTTTATTAGATCATATCTAATACGTGACTAATAGGAATATCTCACAAGTCTCTAGTTTTATATCATATATAAAACTTTATATCAAATATAACAGAGACTACTCTCACGGCTTACACGGAGAAAATAAGACTTAGGATATATAATACTAGAAAGAAATTTGTACGCTCCCACTGACCCTACTATCAAATATGTATTCTCTATACTTCGATAAAACCAGACAATCTGACTGATATCAAAATCAGAGAACATGGATTTCCGTAAAACTTATCTGAGTCTACAATAGGCTCTATAAGCTAATATTTTAAACTATGATCTTAGCAGAATACAAACTCTATGGCCATTCTGGAATGAATTCTTCAAACAAAGAAATCACGATGGATCTTTCATTCGAATAAATCACTCAAGAACGCCACTTTGCATTCTTTAGCCAAAATACAAAGTTTAATATCAACATTAATCAATAAATCTCTAATCGTTCAATCAGTGCGACCTGAGACAAGGTTTCTCAGAATCTATAATGGACTACTGAGTATAACTTTTCTCATTGTCATACTATAAAGGTCAAACCTTTATCGAGCTCACTTTGCTTTTGATGCGCAAACAATTTGCACATTTTATGAACTATTCATAATAGAAGCCTAATCAAGATCAAAACTTGATCGTAGTAAGCTAGAACAATTTTAGATCTATGGTTCAATGATGATTTCCGAAATCGATATCAAATATCGCTCCCACTATAAATTATAGGATAATTTTCTTCGATAAGAAAACAGCAGAACCACTAAGTATCAAATACTTCGTAAATGATTCTGACATCCTATTGGACTTATACGGAAGATGTCTAAGGGTCTTTTCATCTTATTAATTATGTAGTTCCATTACAGTTTATCACTCTCACATTTGACTTCACTAAGTCAAGTCTTTTCTACGATTGTTAACATCCAATGTTAACCACCAAGTAACAAAACAATTTTATTACTCGGGATCGTAGATAAGATATTCTATCAAATAAAATACAATATTCTATCAAATAGAATAAATGATAAACCTTCACTTGTACCTCCAAGGCACAGGCACTTTCAATTATATAACCATTATAAAAAAGAAAGTTTCAAATCTCAAACTTTGCAAGATTCAAATTTTCTACCTATACATATCATATATGTAACTGTAGGAACGAATGGAACCTTAATTAAAGAGATGAATTAGTGTTACTGGAGCATAACCCCATGAGTATTGAAAATAATTCGGTAACACTCAATATCAATGAATCAAATCATATAAGATTCGATAACTCCCACTGAACAATTCCATCAAAATGGAATTGTGGAAGTTTAATATTGAGTAAGAATCAAATTCATTAAATAACTCTAGAACTAATTGCCATAAATTCATGTGTTTGATCATATCAAACATCTTTGAAGAATTCAAAGACTCACTATGAATTTCAAAAAATATATATATATATAGTTTTCAACACTATAAATAGAATATCTTTGAACCATTCAAAATATTCTATCCGTGTTTCATCAGAAACATATTGAAAGTTCTCAAACCATTTAAGACGTTCAACATGTTCTCTTAGAAACTCGCAACTAAGTCATGACAATTCATCAACAAAGTTACGGAGTAAAGAAAACTATCTAAGGCAATTTCCAATTTATTAAACTACATACATCTAATGTATCAGTTTAATAAATCTTTTGGTCCAATGATGATCATTGATTAAATGAGATTAAATCACATCCTGAATACAATATTCATTAAATGGATAAAGATATATGGTGTGATCTCGTATCAGACCATCCTTTACCATAAGGATTGAGCATCTAATGCTTTTATGACAAATTCTCATAAAGCATAGTTCTAAGTTATTTATTTTATCGAATATTTTTCTTAATGCTCATCTTTCATCAATGACACTACTAGTCATATTAAAATATGTAACAACTGTTTATACAAAACAAGTAACTATCCAATAGTCACAAGTTCTGATATCAAATATCAAAAGAGTCATTAAACATTATTTTAATTAACTAGAAGGGAGATCTAGTATCCAATACCTATAGTCGTCTTATTATGAGAATCAATATTCTCTATACACAACTATATGTATCTCATTTCTTAAGCTTTATAATTTACGTTCAATTATTCACAACGATTGCAAATAATTGATTAGCAAACTGTGTTAGACACGTGACTTCTAAAAGTCACTAAAAGCTAAGAAACGTCATTTTAAGATAAACAATACTAAAGGGGTTTTCTTAATGCTAGTCAAGAATCTCGAGACATGAACTATTCAAGTCAATTCTTACTGCATAAGAAAAAGTTCTAACTAGATTATTATATCCATAAAAGATATCTATTTAGATTACCTAATAGTGACTTAGTAACTAAATCACAAACCATCTTGATTTTCAAGAAAATCGGAACAATAGTTCCCGATGGTTTCAACTAATCTAACAATATCTAAGTCTACTCTCTTTCTAGAACCTATTCTAGAATAACACAACCATAAGTAAAGTCAGAAAACCTATTCAACTAATAAGCAATATAGAATAAAGAAAACGAAAGCAAGATTTTTCCAAAGTATTACACACTGCTTAAGTTATGGATTTTTAACCCAACAGTGTCTCCCATTACTTTACCTAATACTGTAATCCCCAACGGACAATGGGAATTCAATAATTAAATCGAATTCCATAGTGAGAGTACGATCCATGAATATATTTTGACTCACAGCTTTGGCACGATCTCGCCAACGTGTATTCATTAGGTAGAAAACTCATTGTCAATCACTCACTAGTGACTCCTGGTTTTGGTCCTGACCGTTTCTCCTTATGACAACTTTGGCACGTTCACAAGGAGGCGTATCAAGGTTACACTAGTTAGTCACAAACTCAAGCTACCGGTGTAGTCCTGACAGCTTTGGCACGTTCAGGATTTCCACTTTCACTTGAATTTATCCAGTATCAATATACAACCGGTATGGATAATAATTCTATAACCTACACCTTCACAGCTTTGGCACGATCTAGGATGCAGTTATAGAAAGATACCCATAACCGTACTGACAAAACGGACCAAGAAACATGTATCCAATACACGTTACTTTTAACAGCCTTATTTTAAATGGGGATTTTCCTCAGGAAGCTATACTCTACATCAAATGCAGAATTTTAATCTAAATCATTTTCTAAATAATTCAATTGTACCTTAGAAGACATAACACAATTTAACCATTAAATTTCCGTTATATTTTCCGTAAACGTAGAACCGAAAAGTAAATAAATATATCTAGATTACATGCATGTGCGAACATTAAAATTGGATTAAATATCAAATATCAAGCATGAATAAAGTAATGGATGAAGCATCAGACCTGCTCAGATACCATTTTTGTTGGGGTTTTGGGCGATGGGCGCAGCGGAAGCGTGGTTCGGGTGAAATCATAATTTTAAAACTTTTTCAAATTACCGAATAAATTATTCAATATCTAATATGAATAATTTATTCGTATTTCACCTAAACCTATTTATTCGATATCAAATATCGACATAAATATGAATGAAACGTCGCGAAACTTTTACGAAAAATATTTTTCCGTAAAATGATGTAAAATGTATTTTTGACCGAACCGACCACCCGAAACATATGGGGACTGCCCAAGTCAGTCCCAATAGTGTCATGGTAGTTCATGGCCTGCCCGACCATTGACAGATTCACCGTTTGGACAGCTGTCACCCGGTTGGCTCAAAATCCACCCGGTAACGCCGTTTTTGGCCGTTTTCGCTTATTTCAACTCCGAAACACTTTCCGGAAATTATTCCAACTCCCAAAACACATCCATTACGTTCATATGACATCAAATTCATCACAAAATTCCATTTTTACAGAATCTGATCCAGAAACCAAAAATTCCAATTTGCATGCTTTAAATCCAAATTTTCAAGATTAATCTAATTAATCCTAACACCAACCAAAGTCACCACATATAAACAACCCAAGAATAATTTTAGGTTTCACAAGAGTAGTCATAACACTCTAGAATAGCAACTCATTAATAATTGATCAAATTGGAAACTAATTACAATAATTACTTCCAAATACACCTCACACATGAATATAAGCTTCCAATTCAACCTCCACAACTAAAAGCCCTAAATTTCAAAAGTTTAAGGAACCCTAGAACATTTCTAAATCATCAAGAAACAAAAAATCAACTTTCCAAGCTTAGGGTTTTGATTACTTACCTTAAATCTCCCAAATCCTTAGTCTTTTTCTTGATTTTCCTTCATTTTCTTTATGGATTTATCAAACAAAGTTGGAAACCCATTTTTCTTTGAAATTTCGGAAATGGAGAATCTTAGAAGAAGATGAAAATAATTTTCCCTTTTTTGTTTCCTTTGTGACCGACTTTTTGGGGATTATTTGGTCATTTTGCATTTTTAATTTCATTAAATTAAAAAAGCAAACAAGATAAGCTTAAAGGTGGAAAAATCATATTTTAACATCTAAGCTTAATAAAGTCATGCCATTGAACCAATAATAATTGGACAAAAAATCATAATATTTATGAAAAATTTTAATTAATTAATTATTTAAATATTTAACAATTAAATATCCAAAAAATCAATTAATGAAATTATTATTATTATATATATGTGTATTTTTATTTACAATAAATAACAAATACATATATTTATGGCATGTGTCAAAATATCATTTGACGGATAATTAATGTGTATCTAATCGTATTATGTATCAAATACAAATACACAATAATTATTATCAGACAAAATCCCCTAATGCATGTGTTATCGTTTAACCGATTAAATGATCCGAATTAACTCACTTAATTTGGTGAAGTGTTATGAATAATCTGTATTATTCATATCGAGTTGCCTAAGTGCTCAACGAGTAAACTTCATATTGTGAGACTCTCTAAGTTTAGGTTTATCCGTCACGAAATCCAATTTCATGTCCATAATCCACCCACTCATGGATTATGACGACCACAGATAATCTCGCTAAACTATGCAAGCCGAGGTCATTGCATACGTATAATCCTTATGTCACATGCTATCAGTATTATACCTGGGATATAGATAACAACGTCAAATCTGTTTGGTATAATATAGTCGACTTTCAATTTACAATCTCTAAATAACACTCGGAACTAATTTCCAATGTTATACCACGGCCATGGATTTACTAGATCGTAAACACGTGAAGATGCATATGCCTTGTACACAGGACTGATGGATCATGTCTTGATACGCACTGGATATCATGAGCATCAGTCCACACCCAACGAACAGGCGGAGGTCTGATCGTGAATAGATCATTGATGTGACTACCATCAAAGTGTGGAGGATAACTCATATATCCCACTGTGGTATCTCAAGTCAAAGGGCCACTATGCTCGCTCAACTCGAGAAGATTCTTATTGACGTTGGTGTACCATCTATTAGGAAATCGTCAGTGAGTCGTTCAGTATCTTATCAAATAAAAACCTACATGTCTATACGAGTCTCCTGAGACTCATGGTTCATTGGGATAAACCATCGGACTAAGTCACAATATACGACATGTACTGGTCTCAGTGGATTTTACTAACCGACTCGTGTTAGTAAATCTTGACCAGGAACTTTATTTAAGGATATACATCTTATAATGCGCTTCCAAATGTTAATTACAAACTACGTTGTAACTGCACACTATATTGTAAATCTTAGGGTCTTTGTCTAATATACATGTATCACTGAACCAGATTCAGTTTCGATCTAATCGTAATCAGATATCTAATCGTAATTAGATCGAATAAGTGTATAAAAGATAAGGGTGCTACCATTAAATTAAGTAATATTATGGAATAAATAATTGCTCGTTTTCATGAATCAGACATAAATATGATCCGGATTGGCACTCCGAGCACCAACTCTAACACTTGATGCAAAACATGAGCCTATGGCTTTAGCATCTCAGATGATGGAGTCATTACAGGGCATGTTCGGGAAACCTTCGGAACGTCAATGTCATGAGGCTATGGTCTCAGCAATGACTGCTAGAATGAAGGATGGGACATCAGTCCGAGAGCACATCTTGAGGATGATGACCTATCTTAACACTTCCGAAACCCATGGTGCTCGTATTGACAAACGGATTCAAGTGACCATGATTATGGAAACTCTTTCGAAGAGTTTCTTGCAGTTTAAAAGCAACTATGTTATGAACAAGTTGATTTTTACTTTGACCTAGATGTTTAATGAGCTCACCTTCTACGAGTCCATGCATGTGGATCCTCGTAAGCTTAGTGCTGAGGCAAATGTAGCCGAGTCTTCTAAATATGGAAATAAGAAGAAGAATAGCACTATGAAAGCCAAGGCCAAGCCCATGAAGAAGAAGAAGAAGAAGAAAGTCTCCAAGGATGTCAAGTCTAAGGGAAAATGTTTCCACTACAACAAGGACGAACATTGGAAAAGGAATTGTCCTAAATACCTTTCTGAGCTGAAGGAGAATAAGGCTACAGGTAAATACTATTTACTTGTTATCGAATCTCTATTAAAAGAGGATGACAAATCCGCTTGGATTGTTGATTCTGGAGCCACTAACCATGTTTGTTCTTCTTTACAGCTACTTGACTCATTGAGGAACCTTGCTGAAGGTGACTACACCATGAAGGTCGGGACAGGGGATGCCATTTCAGTAAGAACAGTGGGAGTTTCCAGTTTAAGTTTTTCAAATAATAGTTATTTAAATTTGAACAATATGTTATTTATTCATGGTTTTCGCAGGAATTTGATTTCTGTTTCCAAACTTTTGAATGATGGTTTTTCAGTTTCTTTTAATAGTAATTTGGCTATTATTGGTAGAAATGGATTAACCATATGCAAATACAACTTAGAAAATAACTTGTATATGTTAAGACCGTTAACACATATGTCACTGCTCAATACTGAAATGTTTAAGGTTGAGAAACTTAAAACAAAATGACAAATGATTTCTCACGATGACATATATCTATGGCATCTTAAACTTGGTCATATCAGCCTTGACCAGATAGAGAGGTTGATAAAGAACGGAGCCTTAAACCAATTAAAGCTCGGAACTTTACTAGTCTGCGAATCCTGTTTAGAATGAAAAATGACCAATAGACATTTTACTGAAAAAGGTATAAGGGCCAGTCAACCACTTGAGCTAATATATTTAGACGTTTGCGGATCGATAAATGTAAGAGCCCGAGGTGGTTATGAATATTTCGTCGCATTTATTGACGATTATTCAAGATATGGGTAAGTTTACCTAATGCAGCATAAGTCAGATATTTTCGAAAAGTTCAAAGAGTATCGTACTGAGGTTGAGAACTAGTTAGGTAAAACGATCAAAACTCTACGATCAGATCGTGGAAGAGAATACCTTGACAGATATTTCGAGGAATTCATGGATGAGCATGGGATAGTATCCCAGCTCATAGCACCTGGAACACCACAGCAAAATGGTGTTGCAGAGAGGAGAAATCGGACCCTACTAGACATGATAAGATCTATGTATAGTTGTAGCTCACTACCTAGTTCGTTCTGGGGGTATGTATTGTAGACAGTGATGTATATCCTTAATTTAGTTCCATCTATGTCTGTTTCTAAGACTCCTTGGAGTTATAGAATGGTCGTGAAACTAGTTTACGATATTTCCATATTTGGGGTGTCCAACACATGTGCTAGAGAATAAGACTACAAAATTGGAGCCGTGTTCACGGGTGTGCCTATTTGTAGGCTATCCTAAGGAGACTATGGGTGGATTCTGCTATAGCCCTGATGATAATAAAGTGTTTGGATCAAAAAAAGCTACGTTTTTAGAGGAAGACTATATGAGGGAGTTCAAACCTCGAAGTAAAGTGTTACTCGAGGAGTTACTTGATGGTTCGACCAGAACACCATCATCAACAACAATTGACAAACACATTGCACCTTCGATATCTGAGAGTCAGATGCAAGTTCGTCAGAATGATCTGTCACCTAGACATAGTAGGAGGGTTGTATGACAACTTGATCGCTATCTAGGAGTTGGAGAGGCACAAGTTGTCGCCTCCAATGATGGTGTAGATGATCTTTTGACCTATCGTAGTGCAATGGATGATTTTGATAAAGAGTAATGGATCAAAGCCATGAACCTAGAGATGAAGTCTATGTACTCCAACTCAATCTGGGAACTTGTGGACCAGCCTGATTGGGTAAAACCTATAGGTTGCAAGTTGATCTATAAGAGAAATATGGGAGAAGATGGGAAGGTACAAACCTTCAAGGCTAGGCTAGTGGCCAAGGGTTATACCCAAAAAGAGAAAGTTGACTATGAGGAAACTTTCTTGCCAGTAGCCATGTTAAAGTCCATCCGTACTTTTCTGTCCATTATCGCATATTAAGACTATGAGATTTGGCAAATGGATGTCAAGAATGCATTCTTGAATGAAAATCTTGATGAGTGTTTCTATATGGTACAACCAGAGTGGTTCATAGCCTAAGGTCGAGAGCAAAAGGTTTGTAAGCTATAAATGTCTATTTATGGACTCAAGCAAACATCTCGATCTTTGAACATAAGATTTGATACCACGATCAAGTCTTATGACTTTGAGCAGAACGTTGATGAGCCTTGTGTATACAAGAAATGTGGTTTTTCTTATTTTATACATCAATTATATTTTACTCATTGGGAATGATATAAAGATATTATCGGATGTGAAAACTTGGCTAGCTAACCAATTCCAAATGAAAGATTTGGGAGAGGCCAGTTATATTCTTGGGATCCAGATACTTTGAGATCGCAAGAAACGACTGTTAGCTATGTCTCAGGCATCCTACATCGATAAGATCCTTGTGTGATTTGGGATGCAGAATTCCAAGAAAGGCAATTTTCCTTATCGACGTGGAATTCATTTGTCAAATGAACAATCTCCTAAGACACCTCAAGAAGTTGAGGAAATGAGACATATCTCATATGCCTCAACAATTGGTAGTCTCATGTATGCTATGTTATGCACGAGACTGGACATCTGCTTTGTAGTGGGATTAGTCAATATGTTTCAGTCTATCCCAGGATTGGATCATTAGGTGGCTGTGAAACACATTCTCAAGTATCTTAAGAAAATGAAAGATTATATGTTTGTGTATTCTGGTGAGGATATGATCTTAAGAGGATATACAGACTCTAATTTTCAAACGAATGTCGATTCTAGGAAATCAACATCTGGATCAGTGTTTACCCTAGGTGGTGGGGCTATAGTATGGCGGAGTATAAAGCAATCTTGTATTATTGACTCCACCATGGAGTCAGAGTATGTAACAGCTTGCGAAGTAGCTAAGGAAGCAGTTTCACTCCGTAAGTTCTTGGAGATCTAGAAGTCGTTCCAGATATGGATAAACCACTCACACTTTATTGCGATAACAGTGGTGCAGTGGCAAATTCAAAGGAACCAAGAAGTCACAAGAGGGGAAAGCATATAGAGAGGAAATATCATTTCATCAAGGAGATTGTACATAGAAGATACGTTTCTGTTACAAAGATTGCATCCATAGAGAACCTGGCTGATCCGTTTACAAAGACCTTGTCAGCTAAAGTGTTTGAAGGTCACTTAGATGGTCTAAGATTACGTGGCATGTCTCATTTGCTCTAATGCAAGTGGGAGATTGTTGGGATATATGTTCTAGAGCATCATGTAATGTAAACAGTATTATGTTTTATAAAATAAAATGATGCATTATTCATTTATCAAAGTGTTAATTTAATATCACATATGTATATTATCATGTTTACCCTAGATTACTCATGTGCCTCCAGAATTAGTGTATGAGTGCCATACACAATATGATTTAATTCTACAGTTAGTAATCTAAAATAGTCCATAGAGAGCAAATAAAACGGGTACTTTGTTTGTGGTTTATGTATAGTGCGGTCCATTCTATAACTGTATGGCGACCTTTATCCGGGATCGTCCATGTGGAGACATTAGAATGAAGGTGTTGGTGTTTGCTAAGGTCCCAAGATCATTAAACAAGCATGAAATAAGTGCGAATACAAATCAACGAAGTTGTGGAATACTCACATCGATCGGTTGAGCGACGCTACGACGAACAAAACTTGATTATGCTCACTGTCACAGCTCACGGTAGTTTCTATTTTGGTGTCTCCATTTTCGGCCATTGGTTGAGTTCCAAGCTTCGTCAAACGATTCCCGGCTCATGGGTGGACTTCCCTATCACCTTCGCATGTCTCTCGGAGTGCTAGCTCTTGTGATTTTTGCCACAAAAATCACCACACTTGCTTCCCATTTCCTCTTGGTTCTCTGCAGTTCACTGCCAAAACAGAAGAAAAATTTGCCCACCATGGGCGTGAGATGAAGGGAGAAAGGGAGAAGAGAAATTATGAGTGTTGGTTGCCAAAAGTGTATCTAATACACATTTGTTAATTTCAAATTCATTTGGCATGAATTTGGCTTTCAAAAAGTCAAGCCTTAATGGCTCCAACCACACACATCACTCCATCAATCCATCAATCAATGAATAGTGACTTGCGTCAATCACTCAAAGTGAAAGACATTTATCACTTGATTGACGAATGATGTGACACTAGAAGCGACTAGCGATTTGACGCTTGATTTGACTTGCGTTCCGCACTCGAATTTGAAATGTGAATGCGCTCGTAAATAATCCCGGGCTTAGGTTCGCTAATTCCAAATTAACAAATTTTCCGTTGCGTCGTAATTAAATCTAATTTAATTAAATAATCATGCCTAGCATAATTACTATTCAAGTCGCTAACGAATTAATTCTAAATTAATTCGTTCGCCCGAATTAAAATATAATTTTAATTCCACGTCGAAATCCAATTTCGTTTAATATATCGAATATATTAATTTATCGATAAATTCCAAATTAATCGTTATCTCTCTTTAAATGATATTTTATCCCAGATAAAATATCTATGTAATTAATCCCAAATTAATTTTCTCTCTCATCTAATTAATCCCAGATTAATTAAAAGTGTGAGTCATACGTCATCGGTGAATCTTCGGGAAGCGACCCATGAGATCCCCGGATATGTTGGCAGTAAATTCGATCGTCGGACTATCTGAACACGTAAGTACCTCGTACTACGTTTATACTAATTTACAAGACAAGGTTGGCTTCTAGCAAAGCGCCATGTCTACCCAATTCTCCAGAAATATCCTTACAGGAATAAAGGATCTATATCAGGCGTAGTATACATAGTATTGTGTATGTCGATCCAGTATCGGATGATCACGTGCTAGGCCTGGGGCTGGAATGTGTCTGCCCCGTAAGAATCACATGTCGGATGTCTGGTAACTAGTCTCTATAATCGGATAAACATGACCTTGTCATTTTATCCCGATGACTGCAGTACTTAAGAGTACTAGTACCGTATCCTACGTGACCATCATCTCCATATGACTGGAGTGGACACTTCCGTCTTGACATCACACCCAACACACTACGATCTTAATATACCCAACATAGGCGTACACAGAACCTGTTAAAGCCATGGACGACCGCAACCAAAGTATATTGATTGTCGCAAGTATTAGCAGTGCAAGTCTCAGGTTAAGACCAAATACACCTACCCTGATTTCGGACGTCCATAGACACATAGTCATACTAACCAATGGAATTTCGAGGGGTCTATCCAGAGCAAAGTTGTTTCCCGTACCATCGGTAAAACACAACCTCCTATTACACTTGCATGAGTATCCTATACCCAAATATATGAGAACTATGTCGTTATGCCCTCACAACGCGCACAAGTGTAATACTAGTCTTTTACGTATTTATCGATGTCCAATCTCGATAATCTACTTGACTATGGATATTAATGATTTATCCTTCGTGGACTGATACTGTCTCATATCATTCTCAATCCAGGAACAAATCATATGGACCTCTCATCATTTATACATCTAGGTGATCTAATCACATATGATAAGAGCAATGCAATCTCCTTATCACATAGTTAATTTGTACAACAACACATTATCTGTACAAATAGTGACGCTATGGGTCATAATTTCCAACATGAGACACCATGATCAATCACAAGTGACATGTTGTCAATCACTCAAAGTGACTTATGATTTGACGCTTGATGCGACTAGCGATTTGACGCTTGATTTGACTTCCGTGCCGCACTCGAATTCGAAATACGAATGCACTCGTAAATAATCCCGGGCTCGGGTTCGCTAATTCCAAATTAACGAATTTTCTGTTGCGATGTAATTAGATGATTTTGCCTAGCGAAATCACTATTCACGTCGCAAATGAATTGATTCTAAATTAACTCGTTCGCCGAATTAAAATCTAATTTTAATTTCGCTTCAAAATCCAATTTCGTATAATATATCGAATATATTAATTAATCGATTAATTCCAAATTAATCGTTATCTATCTTAATGATATTTTATCCCAGATAAAATATCTCCGTAATTAACCAGATTAATTTTCTCTCTCTTCTAATTAATCTCAGATTAATAAAGTGCGAGTCATACGTCATCGATGAATCTTTGGGAAGCGACCCATGAGATCCCCGGATATGTTGGCAGTAAATTCGGTCGTCGGACTATCCGAACACGTAAGTACCTAGTACTACGTTTATACCGATTTACAAGACAAGGTTGGTTCTAGCAAGCGCCATGCCTACCCAATTCTCCAAAATATCCTTACAGGAATATAAGATCTATATCAGGCGTAGCATACGTAGTATTGCGTATTTCGATCCAGTATCGGATGATCACATGCAAGGCCTGGGGCTGGACAGTGTCTGCCCCGTACGAAGCATATATTGGATTACGAGCAACTAGTCTCTTTAATATTGGATAATCATGACCAAGTCATATTATCCGATGGTTGCAACCCTTTAGAGAACCAGTTCTGTATCCTACGCGATCATCATCTCCATATGACCGGAGTGATACTTCCGTCTTGACATCACACCCAACACACTACGATTCTCAATATACCCAACAGAGGCGTACACAGAACCTTTTAAAGACCTGGACGACAAAAACCAAAGTATATTGATTGTCGTAAGTATTAGCGGTGCAAGTCTCAGGTTAAGACCAAATACACTACCCTAATTTCGGATTTCCATAGACACATAGTCATACTACCAATGGAATTCTTAGGGGGTCTATCCAGAGCGAAGCTATTTCCCGTACCATCGGTAAAACACAACCTCCTATTACACTTGCATGAGTATCATATACCCAAATATATGAGAACTATGTTGTTGTGCCCTCACAACGCGCACAAATGTAATACTAGTCTTTTACTTATTTATCGATGTCCAATCTCGATAATACTCTGACTAGGGATATTTAATGATTTATCCTTCATGGATTGATACTGTCTCATATCATTCTCAATCCAGGAACAAATCACAAGGACCTCCTATCATTTATACATCTTGGTGATCTAATCACAAATGATAAGAGTGCAATCTCCTTTGTCACATAGTTAATTTATACAACAACACCGTGATCTGTACAAATAGTGACGTTATGGGTCATAATTGTCCAACAATCTCCCACTTGGCCTATAGCCAGTCACTCGAGTTTCTGACACCCGAACTATGTACGGTTGGCTCAAACTGCAGAGGAAGGCTTTCGTCAGCGGATTTGCATGATTATCGTCTGATGCGATTTATACAAACATCATATCGCCACGATGTATGATCCGAACGAATCAGATGAATATCAAAGTATATATCTGGATCGTTGATGAGACCATTAATTCTTTAGCCTGCGCTGAAGCCTAGCTCAGCTGCTAATAGAACTATATCTAATCTAATTAGATTTATTATCGACCCAAATGGCTTCTATTACTGCCTCAGCTGCAGCAATAACCCGCATTTGTTGTTTATTCGGTAACAGTATCTTGCTTGGAAGATTTCCAGCTCACTGTACCGTTATTCAAACTGTATAGTTACCGTTGTTACGACTTATAGTCATTTTATCTGTTATGAAACTTGCTACAGTGATCCCAGTCACTTCAAGTTCTCCATCTCCATAGTATAAGACAGCATCCTTAGTTTTATAAGATACTAAGTATGTTCTTAACTTCTATCCAGTGACTATCACTAGGATTGACCCGATTGTGAATTCTTATGCTCAAAGGGTATGAGACACCAGGTCGCGTACATTTTTCAATATACGATTTCTCGGAGAGTTTCCTCGAAAGCCAAGCTTTCACCGATTATTTTATGGGAATATCATTTCCAAGAAATGACATATATTATCATTATTGTATAGGACAGCCACTGTCAGTACGCTCCCACTAACCTCCTTATATACATAAGAATCATTTCGTTTTGAATTAAATCATAAACCATTATGATTATATCAAAACGATAATTCCAAGAACCCAATGTTTACTTCAATCCAAACATGGATCGAATAACCTGTAAAACTTGTTTGCTAGTTTTGGTACGACAAAACTGTCAGGATGTTGTAAACATCCTCCAAAAGGTATCCTTTTCAGGAAAGCGATTTTCCCGTTCAGCTCTCATATTTGATAAATGAAACATACAGCGTCAGCAAGCATTATCCAAATGGATTCAACGTGGTAACAGGTAAAAGGTTGAATCGTAATCAACACAATGTTGATAACGATACATTTCCACTAAAAGCCTAGCTTTATACGTTGGTATGTTGCCATCCATGTATGTCTTCCGTGAAGACTTATATAGTACCAATAGGCACAATGCCTTGCGGTACAACAACTAGTGTCCAAACATAGTTGGTATACATGGAATCCATCTCGGACTTATGGCACTTTTCCATAATAGGGAGTTGATACCTTGTATCACTTCCTCATACATAGTCAGTTGGTGTACCTCAAAAGATTGACATCTTTATGAGGTGAGATCAAAAACCCATACCCCAGGTTGTTTTCTGACTCTCTCCGACATACGCGGTTCTTGTGTATTCGAAGATTAATGATATAGTTTCATCCTTGATTAACTATCTGTGTTCCATTAAGGAATCGGTGCCTGGAACAGTATTACTCCGATTTTCATCGAGTTTTACTATCCTCCCATTGACCACTGCATATAGGTATTCCTCTTAGGAAAACCGCATGGTGAACAACAATTACATTGTTCTCTGGTGAGATGTATAAGTACTGTACTTATGTATCCCTAGGATAACCTACAATTGGCACTTATCCAATTTGGGTTTTAGTTTGGTATCATCCAAACGTATGCCTAGCATCCCAAATCATCAGGAATGAGAAAACCCAGTTTCTTTCCTGTTCATATCTAATATGAAATCTGTCAAACAGATTTTTATGGAACCTTATTCAAAATAAGTTCTGCACTGTTTAATGCTTATTTGTTGAAGGAAATGGTAGCTCAGAGCGACTCATGATTAACCTTATCATGTCCAACAAAATTCGGTTACTCAGTTCGGACACACCGTCAAAATGACGTGTTCCGGGAGGAGTCCTCATTGAAAGAATACTATACTCTTTCAAGTATTTGAGAAAGTTATTCCTTAAGCATTTTCATCATGGTCTAATCGTGATGTCATTAATACTTTAGCCGATCTGTTTGTCTACTTCGTGTCGAAATTTTAAAGTTTCCAATTTGTGTTCTTCAAAAGAAACACATAACCATAACGCGATGCCACATCCGTTAAGGTCACGAAATATTCATATCCACCTCTAGCCTAGCTAGACATGGGCCCATTTGCTTCTCTATGAACTAGGGCTAACAGATTGGTGGCATTTACACTTTTACCAAGTAAATGTGTTTTAGGCACTTTGCCCAATAAACTAGATTCGTATACTTTATTTGAATGGAATCAAATCAGTCCAAGTACCCACTCTTCGAAAGTGTGGATATACGAATCTTGTTTAGTTGTGTCCCAGACAACAATGCCACAAAAGTTTCATCTGATCAAATCAGTTGAGCTATTTGTTTGTCATGTTATATATTTGAGATTTATTTATATTCAAATATGAAATTCTGTTATTCACATCTAATGTGTTTATCTCATATCATCTTTATATAATAAAACACTTTAGTGTTCTAGAATATAAAGGTTCACCCGCAGTGGGTTAAACACTGATATGGAGATAATGTCTCTAGTCAAACTAGTTACATTATTAAACAGTTACTAAATTTAAGTACACACCCGAAGGTAGTTCCTAAAATTAGGTATCTACGGTTAAAACAGCGACTTTCGTCCCGTTTCCAATTCACAAATAAATCTCATTTGAAGTCAGTATCCTGCTCATAGCAGATTCTAAACATCAGTACATATTATATGCATCACACTTAGTATCTAAAATCCAATTTTAATACTAGTTGTGAACATAATGTTGACAAACATATTTGAAGTCAGAGCCATGCCCGTCTTCAATTCCTTCATGTCTGCTTTGTCCAAACGGCAGTCACGTTTCCGCGATCCCGTTTGCCACAATTTAGGCAGACATTTTACGATATGTCATTAATCTTCCATGAAGATTATAATGATTTTGCCTTTGCCTTTTCAACACTCCAGAAGCCTTTGGCCAAGCCATGGCCTTCTAGAATATCGAAGTAAGGTGCGCCTTGCGCTACTTGCCTAATTGCAAATTTTGACTTTGTCTCCTTGAGAATAGTCATTAACTCTCCAAGAGTTATCATTGCAATATTTACTTCTAAGATCTAATATAGATCTATTAAGATCCTTCAATTTCTTTATCATACTTTAAGGATCTAATCCTTAGTTCTGATTCAGAAATTAATGAGTCTATTGCGACAAGCTTAATGGATTAAGCACTAAAGTTATCATCACATAAATCTTCAAAGATTATGCTCTACTATTTGCTTAACTCCGGGATTAGGCATAATATGTTATTTTATCAAATAAAGTAACTTATTATTTTCCAGGACCATCTTGAAATTTTTTTCCCAATTTGAAAAATTAAACCATTTAAATACATTTTCCCTAGGATTATGTTTTAAATGTCAATCTTTCAATTTTATCTTGATTTTAATAGTCCAACTATTTAATCAATGATTTTCGATACTATTTATTATAATGATTATTATAGTCCAACTATTTAATCAACTATAATTAATTAAATCAAATATATTGATTATATAATCCAATTATATAATCAAATATAAGTGAATAGTTTGAATACAGTCCAACTGTTTATTAAAACAACATTTAAATATTAGTCCAACTAACATTTAATATATATGACGAATGATATTTGATTGAGCGCGTATGACAAGTAATTAAACGAATATTGCAAATTTAATTCTTGCCTCCCACTATTTTTCGGCGAGCCTCTAACCCTCTGTCGAGTACTCGGGAAACCGTGTATCCTAGTGGGCTAGGATCCCGTTAAATATCACACAATCTTGACTTTGGCCTACAAATTGTATGATAATTAACTAGGTAGATCTCTAAGATCAATTGGATCAAATCCAATTCTTAGATCCAGTAGGAGGACATCCAAGTCCGAAACATATATCTTATAAGCCAATATATCCAATATATGCCTAACCTTTTTCCTCTGAATCAACTAAGTCTTGGCTTTGACACAACAACTTAGTGATCCCAGTTAAGCGTGACCTATTGACCATGGAAAGCTTCGTAATCAATGTCGATGGACAAGAAGTGGTCTTGACTTTGGCCAACAAACCACAACTTGGACAAGACACCAATATGGAACAAAGCTCTCGTGATTCAAACACATCCTCGACGGACAAAGGTCTTGACTTTGGCCAACAAACCAATGCCAGTCTCGGATCTTGAGTAAGAATCACTCAATGGAAGGAAAAACGCTTAATATTTTGTGAGGGTTTTTCGCGTGCAAATTGGCATCCAATTTATTATCTTTGTTAAGGTCTCATCATCATACACCCTTAAACATGCATTCTAAAAACATAATAAACCGCATATGAATAAATAATAATGATATGCGGATGGATACTCAACACATTGATCCTAGATCAAATCTATTCGTTTCTCTCTCCTGCTAGCACATGTATTACTTCTACCCGTTACACTACACTTCTAAGAAACCTCATTTACATTGAGGGGAATAGGTGAGAAGAGAAATACAATGAAAAGGAGGTAATAAGGCTGGACACGTAGGTCCAATTAATAAATTCCAAATTTTATTACAACAATTTCTAAATTGCCCCACCCTTCTAATATCCATCCGATATACATTATTCATGTATCGTAACCATGTATTCACACAAGCATGTTATCAATCAATCTAATCAAATTAATTAATCTGATAATTAGTGATCATCCAATGTTTAAACAACGATTTGATTTTGCTCGAGTCAAACTCGTTTTTGCGAATAAGTACTTAAAGTACGAATTCTTGAATTAAATTAAACTACATAATTAATTAAATTCAATATGTATTTAATACTGATCCAATTATTTAATTCCAAATAAATACTACACTTTATTAATAAACATTTACGACTTAAATTCCAAATTTAATCGTTACGGGTCTCAAAGCCCGATTAACGTCCAACGTCAATTTAATTAAAGTCCAATGGGCTTTTAATTAATTTCTTTAGGCGTGGACTTTTGGTCAACTCGGGTCAAACTGTTGGACAAAATGACCCATAGCGTCACTATTTGCACATATCATTGTGTTGTTGTAGCAAATTAACTATGTGACAAGGAATTGCACTCTCATCATTTGTGATTAGATCACCATAAATATATAAATGAAGAGAGTCCCTATGATTAGTTCCTGGACTGAGAATGATATGAGACAGTATCAGTCCCCGAAGGATTAATCATTAAATATCCCTAGCCGTAGTATTATCGAGACTGGACATCGATAATGCGGAATAGGCTAGTATTGCACTTGTGTGCGTTGTGAGGGCACAACGACATAGTTCTCATATATATAAGTATTGGATACTTATGCAAGTGCGATAGGAGGTCGTGTTTCACCGATGGTACGGGAAACATCTTCGCTCTGGATAGACCCCTCGGAATCCCATTGGTATTATGACTATGTGTCTATGGAGGCCGAAATCAAGGTAGGTGTGTATAGTCTTAACCTGAGACTTACATCGCTAATACTTACGATAATCGATAAACTTTTTGGTCTTGTGGTACAGGCTTTAACCGGTTCTGCGTACACCACTTCTGGGTTTATCAGAGAGTCGTAGTGTATTGGGTGTGATGTTGAGACGGAAGTGTCACTTCAGTCATTATGGAGATGATGTCACGCAGGATACGGTACTAGTGCTCTTGAGTGTTGCGCAACCAATCGGGATATTGTGACCAGGTCATAACTATCCGATTACAGAGACTATGTTACCAGACATCCGATATGTGCTTCGGACGGGGCAGACACTTATCCAGCCCCAGCCCTAGCACGTGACTATCTGATACTGGGCCGATATGCACAATACATTAGTATACTACGCTTGATACAGATCTTTGATATTCTTAAATGTAAATGGATATGTCCGGAGAATTGGGTAGACTTGGTGCTTTGCTAGGAGTCGACCTTGTCTCGTAAATCGGTAGAACGTAAGTACTTGGTACGTACGTGATTCGGATACTCCGACGATCGTATTTACTGCCAGCTAATCCGGGGATCTCATGGGTCGCTTCCCGATAATCCACCGATGACGCACAACTCGCACTCTTGAATAATCTGGGATTATATAGAAGAGAGAGAAAATTAATCTAAGATTAATTACGGAGATATTTTATCTAGGATAAAATATCGTCAAGAGAGAGATAACGATTAATTTGGATAATCGATTAAATTAATATATTCGATATATTAAATGAAATTAGATTTCGATGCGGAATTAAAATTAGATTTTAATTCGGGCGAACGAATTAATTTAGAATTAATTTGTTAGCGACGTGAATAGTGAATTCACTAGGCGTAATCAGTTAATTACAACGCGACGGAAAAATCGTTAATTTGGAATTAACAAACCCGAGCCCGGGGTGTGATTGCGAGCGCATTCGTATTTCAAATTCGAGTGCGGCGACGCAAGTCTCATCAAGCGTCAAAGACATGTCACTTTATTAAAGTGATATGACTTAAAGTTGACATAAAGTGTAAAAAGCATTTTGGAGGGAAAACTTTATGCTTTTGGCTCCAACTTTTTGCTTGATTTTGAATTAAAGCAAAAGGTAAATCATTTTATATTTTTGGAAAATATAAAA